>ML265765.1:22335-40497 GCA_005239495.1 Nicotiana undulata | reverse complement strand
TCATTTTCAAAATCCTTTATTATTTTCAGAAAACAATTTTATTTAAAAATTCATTTCTCGGGCGCGGGACCTCGGAATTCGATTCCGAGCATATGCCCAAGTCCCATATTTTCCTACGTACCCTCCGGGGTCGTCGAATCACGGGTCTGGGTCTGTTTACCAAAAATGTTGACCAAAGTCAACTATATTCATTTATTAATTATTAAAACTCATTTTTTTATCAGTTTTTCACATAATAGCTTCCCGGCTACACGCCCGGGCTGCGCACGCATATCGAGGTGAGACTAACGGAGGCTCTCGGAGCCTCGGAACACATATATAGCTTAAATTACATAAGATGACCTTTTGGGTCATCACAATCCCACCCATAACGGAGGAAAAAGGATGTGTGACAACTCTGGCGACTCTGCTGAGGATCGAACCCAGAATCTCTGGTTCAGGGTTCAAGAATTCGAGCTTAGAATAATTGTTATATTTGGTTTTCATTATTATCTGTTTTTCACATGTTAAACCTAATGTGCTAAATGCCATTTTTTACCGCTTTGATATTATCTGAACTGTATATAACTTGTGTCGAAACCCTCTTCTCTCTTAGTCTTTTAAATCATCTGGAAGTGTGCACTTCGTATGATTTTTTTTTTCTGTTAGAGTAATATCCAAATTTTAGAACGAGGTTCGGACAAGTTGCAAAGCCGGTGAAGCTTATGTATTCCCGGTACGCTGCCCCCTCGGCTCGAGCTGTCCGCTCGGGTAAGCCCGGTCTAGAACAAAACCCCAGTATTTAAACTTAGAATGACATAACCTCATGCCGGATCCCTAGTAGGAATGATTATTTGCATCATGTGCATTTGACTTAGGGGACTCAACACAGGGTTGGGTCCGTCTAGGACAGGTGAACCCTAAATAAAAGACCATCCTGATGCATCTTACCTGCTATGTGTACAATAATTTGTTTCGGTTTGTTTGTTGACCGACTAAAAAAAAGAAATAACAGAGAAAACCAAGAGTGAAATAGAATAGAGAATTTATCCGATTTTGAAAACCCCGATATTTAAAATTGCCTCGAAACTCTGCCAAAATTTTTGAAAAAAAAGAAAGAAGAAAATGTATTCCGAAAGATGAAATGAGTTAGTATCATAATTTTTCAAAATTGTGTCAAATTCCCGAACTACGCATTGTTTGATTCTCACCGGTGTGGGATACGTAGGCAACCCTCATCGGGTCCAACCCTATTTTTGCAAAATCAAAAAAATATGGTCATAAATAAGTTAGGTGACACCGTTCTTTTCTAAAAAGCCAAAAATGTCCCAACGGGGTGCCGAAAGGCTGTTTTTGCAAGAATAGCCACCTATGGTCTTTTCTCAAATTTTTGACCCAATTAACAAGCACAACCCTAAAATCTTCCTTCCCGAAGTGCTGAAGGGCCGTATTTTCAAACATGGTCATTTTCAATTAGTTACAATTTTTGAAAAAATAGCACCTTTTTTCTCTTTCGTCAAAATAAATCATGTGTTTTCTTAACCAATCACTTAAATAAATGTGCAGGATGAGCACCGTTGAAAATGTCCCTTCTAAAGATGTAGAGGAAATTCCAATAGGACTACATATGTGGTGGAGAGACATGGGGGAGGTCAGTAGAGGTACCGTAGTAAAAGCTTTAGGCGGACTCACTGGCCTTTTGAAGATTAAGCCGAGGCTAGACATAATTGAGGCTCTAATACCCTTCTGGGATCCAGCGCACAATGTGTTTCATTTCTCAGATTTTGAATTGACACCTACACTGGAAGAGATAGCGGGGTATGCCGACCTTAGTGGGAATCTCAAAAGCCGTTACATAGTATCACCCAAAGCTGTGACTCCTCAAAAATTCCTGGACCTTCTGAGCATCAGTCGGGAAATCCAAGATCAGAACTTATCTGATGGATTCTGCATATTTTACTTCCTTTACCGTCGTTACGGGGATCCTCAGGGTTTTGAAGCAGTGAATACCGGTTTAACCCACCATGGGAATCAAAGTAAATGGGAGGCCCACCGGGGATTGGCCTTTGTGGTAGCATTCTTGGGTACCCTAATCTACCCGAGGAGCGATGGATGTATAGAATTGTGGCTCGTAGGAGTGGGGGATTTCATGATAAAAAAGGTCAATGGATCTCTTGTACCAATGATCGTAGCAGAAATTTACCGTGCCTTAACTACTTGCCAATCCGGAGGAAAGTTCTTCGAGGGCTACAACCTACTCTTACAAATATGGATGATCGAACATCTCTGCCATCGCCCGGGTCATATGAATTACAGTCTGACTGGCTTAAATTGCATTGAATAACATGGGACTTGGGTAGAGGGTCATGAATTTCCAGAGGGTACAGAAGCCTGGTTTACACGTTTGAGTTCCTTGACTGCCAACCAAATTGAGTGGACATTCGGCTGGCTCCCTGTCGGTGAAGTCATCTATATGTCGAGCGAATGTGTTATCTTCTATTGATGGGTCTCTGAAGTATTCAGCTGTATGCCCCGCACCGGGTCCTACGACAGCTAGGAAGACACCAAAATGTTCCACACGATGAAGATCTAAGTCGACAAGCCATTGAATTGTGTCCAAGAGTTGCATTTCCAAAAGATAGGGTCCGCCAGATTTGGCATCAGTGTAGGTTTTTGGAGCCACAGACTCGAGTGAGGGATTTATCCAGAGGTGAGGTGGAGCCCAGCTACACCACTTGGTATGGTATAAGGGGTAGAGAACATCAAGAGCCGGAACGACCCGCCAAAATACCCCACGTACAACAATTTACTGATGAAGCACAAGAGCATTGGGGTTGGTTGGAAAACGAGAACAACTACAGGGTCACAATAAGCAAATTGGAAGCCCAGATCAGAGATATCAAATTTGAAAATAGTTTGCGAGCCGCCACAAATGAAGGGGAGAAAAACAGGTTGGCCAAAGAAAATGAAGCTCTCCGAGCCCAGATCCAAAAGATGAAAATAGCTGCTGAAAACCCAGAAAGAAGCAGAACAGATGAAAGACTTATCAATAGTCTTAGACAAAAAATGTGCAACTATGGGGACGATTTGGACAAAGCTGAGGAGGAATTGACAAGAGCTCGGGCAAAATTGGAAAGAAATGCAGAGGAAAGGGTAGAGTTTGTGCAAAAGCTAAAAGGAAAATATGACAGAGAAGTCACATGCCTGAAAGAAAAGGTAGCCACTCTCGAGAATGAAATGGCTAAGCAAGCTAAGAATTTTAAAGCAGAAAGGGAACACTGTTATGCACTGATGGCTCGATTAGAAGAAGATTTGCAACAGTTGCAAAAACAGAACCATAAGGCCACCTAGGTTTTAGAAGCTAGATCTCAGCAGATTGGGCGCTTACTCCAGGAAAAGGGTATCATCAGAGAAAGGGTCAGAGAAATTGCTGATTATGTTGTTACAAAATGCAAAGAATGTGAGGATATGACCTTATCTACCTTCTTCGCTGCGGTGATGATTTTCGTCCGCCAGATAATGGATGACCTGTATCGCCTCCAACAAGACATGGCGCGCAGGCCCGCGGCGAGACTGACAGATGTCCCGCAGGCCCCTGGAGTAGTAAAGGCACTTATGTATTCATGATTTTTCTTTTGCGAGTATGTATTTCAGTTTCCTATTGCAGTCTGTTTAAGTCTACTTTAAGTCTGTTGTAGTTTCTAATTTTCAAAAACGTATGTCGGAGTCTTTGTAATGAATGAAATTTGAAGTTTTGTTTAATGAATGAAAATTTGAAAATCAAAATGTTTATTTCCTTTTGTATTTATCCCTTGAACTACGTGATGATCTGATTCACGCGGCATCGTGATACGTAGGCAATCCACATAGGATTCGATCATAAACCTAAAAAGGGAAAATAATTTAGAAGAAGAGAGAGAAAATTAAAAAAAAAAAGCAAAAAAGGAAAAAGAAAGTTCAAACTTGAGAAACAACAAAAGCCGGGATGAGACACTCAACCTATACAAGACATGTAGAAAACGTTTAACTGCCTAGGTGCATTGCATACCCCCAACGTGCGATTCCCTATGTGTTAAAAGCCTCAATCTAACGGTTTTGTGGTTTTTCTCTACCAAAAGTTCTGTTTTTAGGTGGTTGGTTTTTGCGGTAATCTGGCTTCACACCCATACTTCACAAGATTGAAAGGGAGTGTCGAAATGACGCCGGAAGGTCACCTGCCAATCATCAACTCATTAGAGGAAGACCCAATCTCGGTCATCCATACATCTGAGTCAGCCACGGCTGAGGAAAACAGAATACTGCGTCGCCGTATGTTGGAAATGTGGGACGCCTGGTCCAATGGTAGAGAACCACCCAACACTATCACTGGTTTCCCCGAGTTGGTTCCCAGAACAGGCGAAACTTCCAACATCCCTATAAGTTACCCGGACACCCTATTCGGGTACCCAACTATATCATCGCCGGAATGCCTTCTGAGGTCCGCCCCCAGGCACTATTTTCAGGAGTATCGTTCAACATATTTACGGCACCAGCAATCTCTGCCACAACGTCGCCAACAATATCTGGGCCAAGTTTCGAGCAGTCGACTTTTACCTTCCAAAGTTGTTCCATCTAGACACGACTCATGTCACTCCAAACTCACCCTCAGCAACCTCGATACGAATCTACCGTGGGACAAGACAAAACTATAAAAAAACCCGAGCAGGTTGAGATTGCTCGGAAAATGAAAAGCATTGAGCAGAGTTTCAAAAACATACAGGGCCTGAGTGACCAGAAAAGTGTTTCTTATGCCGACTTATGCATGTTTCCACATGTTCACCTGCCCCTCGGGTTTAAAACCCCCAAGTTCGAGAAGTATGATAGGCACGGAGATCCCATATCCCACCTAAAAAGATATTGCAACCAATTGAAGGGAGAAGGCAGGAAAGAAGAGCTCCTAATGGCTTATTTCGGAGAGAGCTTAGCTGGAATCGTGCCCGAGTGGTACATGGACCAGGATATCTCCCACTGGCACATATGGAACGACCTGGCCCGATACTTTGTCAGATAGTTCCAATATAACGTGGACATAACTCCATACAGGAACTCTTTGTCCAATCTCTAGACAAAATCTTCAGAAATCTTCAGGGATTATGCTATTAAATGGCGCGAGCAAGCTGCCAGAGTAAAGCCTCCAATGGACGAGACAGGTATGGTCCGCGTCTTTTTACAAGCCCAGGAGGTTGACTATTTACAGAATATGATGTCCGCTATGGGCAAGCCATTTGCGGAAGCTATAAAAATTGGGGAGATGGTTGAAAATGGTCTGAAAACAGGTCGCATCCTAAGCCAGTCATCCATAAGAGCAACTTCCCAGGCAATCCAGGGTGGATCAAAGAGTGCAATAAACAGGAGAAAGAAAGAGGAAGTGTCAATGGTGGCCTCCACTCTAAGAAACCCCCGCCAACCCCGAGGATATTTTTCCAATACCCCAAGACATTAATATCCTCACCAAGATGCGGCGTATGCCATCACACCTCAACCTTATCCCATAATGAATGCCCAGCCGTACGTCCGGCCCCAACAACATTACAACCAAAACCGAGCTCTGCCACCCAAAAATAACCCTCCTCGCCAAGCTCAGTATAATCCACGCCCTCCAAAAATAACCCTTGTGAGCCACCCAGAAGGGATAACTTTACACCAATCGGTGAATCATTTTCTAGCCTTTTCCCGAAGCTAGTCCAAATGGGTCTGTTGCAGCATGTACCCCCAAACAGGAAAAACCCAGAATCCCACTCCTATCGACCTGGTACTAGATGTGCCTATCACTAGGGGCCGAAGGACATGATACTGAAGATTGTTGGACCCTCAAACGGGCAGTTGAAAACTAAATAGAACAAAAGAAGGTTGTACTGAGGGATGAAGAAGCTCCCAACGTGACCAATAAACCGTTGCATGCTCACAATAACGGGCTAGCTATTGGTATGATCTGTGAAGACTGAGAGTTTGACCCGGCTCTGAAAGCTATCATCACCATTGCTGATGTAGAGAAGAAGCCCAAAGCAGCACCGAAACAAGCTAAAGAGGTGAAGAAAAGCAAATTCGTTCCTTAGGCCACATGAAAGGTTGAAACCAAGACAGGGACGGGGTCTTCTAAAGATGTTGTTCTTTATGTTCCTAGGGCACCCAGAAAAGAACAATTTGTGTTAAGCCCTCCCAAAAGATGGCAACAAAATGAGGCTATGCTGAATGTCCCGAAGATGTACGTACCGAAGGGGACTTATGTGGCGCGGGGGCCAATAATTTCACCAAGGCTGAATGAGCCCATGGTTATTAGTTGCGCACCACATAATCCCATAAAGGATACCACTACCGTCCCCTGGAACTACAACAAAATGGTGGTAACGTACAAAGGAAAAGAGATCACAGGGGAGGTGAGTGAAACGAATTCATCTGAGAAATACCTCAACCTGAAGGAACTAAACAAGAACAAACAGAGGCGTTTTCCACCTAAAAAGCCGGTCAGCGCCGAAGAGGTTGAGGAATTCTTCAAAACGATGAAAACTTCTAAATACGTTGTGATTGAGCAGCTCAGAGAATCCCCTACCCGGGTCTCACTTCTATCCTTGCTGATAAGTTTGAGTGAGCATCAAAAAGTTCTGATCAAAACGCTTAATGAAGCGTATGTTCGGCCGAGACTACAGTTGAGCAAATGGAAAGAATGGCGGAACGATTCTTCGATGTCAACCGGATCTCATTTAGCAAAAATGACTTGCCCCCAGAAGGGGCTGCCCACAATAAAGTTATCCACCTAACAGTTAAATGTGAAGGGTACTATGTGAAGAGGGTTATGGTGGACGGTGGATCTGGGGTCGACATTTTCCCTCTCTGAACCCTACAAAGAATGGAGATTGGAACTGAGAGAATCATACCCAACAATGTCTGTGTCCGTGCATTTGACGTCATCAAAAGGGACACAATAGGAGAAATTGATTTGGTCTTGATTATCGGCCCTATAGACTTTGAAGTGACATTTCAGGTCTTAGACATGGACACCTCCTACAATTATCTCCTGGGAAGGCCCTGGATCCATGCCGCAGGAGCCGTACCCTCGACCCTCCACCAGATGGTTAAGTTCGAGCACGAGGACCAGGAGATTGTGGTCCATGAGGAAGACGAGAAATCTATTTACAGGGATCCATCAGTCCCCTGCCTAGAAGAAAGAGAAGGTAGCGAACATATAGTCTACCAGGCTTTTGAGATTGTGGTTGCGGACCAATGTGAGGAAGGAACCCCATGTCCTCAACCCTTCCTATCAAATGCATCAATCATGGTTGCTAGCGACATGATTAAAAATGGGTACAAACCTGGAAAAGGGCTCGGGGTATCCTTGCAAGGCATTGCAGAACCTATCACCTTGCCTGCCAGTAAGAAGTTCTTCGGCATAGGGTTTCAAGCTACTCCCGCTGATGAAAAATGGGTTGACCAGCGTAAGAAAGATGGCTGGGTGTTTCCCCAGCCAATCCCACACGTCACCGAATCATTCGTCAAGCCAAAATACATAGAGGAAGAAGAAGAGGCCTTCACGGTCGAAGAAATTGAAGAAATCTGTGGGGCAATGAGACAGATTTTGTATGAAGCTCCTATGATCCAACCAGGAGAAGGCTCAAGCACTGCTGAGGTGCAATATATGGGGCCTGATGCTAAGCTCCAAAATTGGAAGGCTACTCCATACCTAGTCAGGCGAGAGTCCCGGTAGTTCGGCCTTGCCATCCTTTCTGCATTTCGAGTTATTTCAGAGTGTAACTCGACTATTTTTAGTTTATTGTCTTTTTAAATTCTGATGTAAACCCTCCTATGTTAAAAAATTCAATGAAATGAAATTAATATTTTATAGTCCATTCTTCCTAATTTTGTTATTTTTTCTTATCTCTCTTTTCAGTTCTAATAATGCGGACTTAAATAACATGACATGCTTGCGGACTTCACGCCCAGATCTTCATACGTCGTCTAACCAAGAAATAATGAATCAAGAACCGGAATATGATGAAGATGAGGCTTTTAGGGAAATAAATCAAGAATTGGAACAATTCGAGAATAAGCCAAAGCCAAACTTAAACGAAACCGAGCTGGTTAATTTGGGTAATTCAGAAGAGGTCCGAGAAACCATGATAAGTATCCACACCGATGAAATAACTAGAGACGCTTTGATCCAACTTCTGTTCGAATTCAAAGACGTGTTTTCCTGATCTTATGATGACATGCCCGGACTGAGTTCCTAATTTTGTTATTTTTTCTTTTCTCTCTTTTCAGTTCTAATAATGCGGACTCAAATAACATGACATGCTTGCGAACTTCACGCCCAGATCTTCATACGCCGTCTAACCAAGAAATAATGAATCAAGAACCAGAATATGATGAAGATGAGGCTTTTAGGGAAATAAATCAAGAATTGGAACAATTCGAGAATAAGCCTAAGCCAAACTTAAACGAAATCGAGCTGGTTAATTTGGGCAATTCAGAAGAAGTCCGAGAAATCATGATAAGTATCCACACCGATGAAAGAACTAGGGACGCTTTGATCCAACTTCTGTTCGAATTCAAAGACGTGTTTGCCTGGTCTTATGATGACATGCCCGGACTGAGTGTTGATTTAGTGGTGCACAAATTGCCAACCTACCCCGATTATCCACCTATCCAACAAAAACAGAGAAAATTTAAAACTGACATTAGTGACAAGATCAAAGAAGAGGTCACTAAACAGTTAAAAACTGGAGTAATCCGAGTGGTCCAATACACCACGTGGCTCGTTAATGTGGTCCCGGTACCTAAGAAATACGGGAAAGTCTAAGTGTGCAGTGATTATTGGGACTTGAACAAAGCAAGCCCCAAAGATAATTTTCCATTGCCAAACATCCACATCCTGGTTGACAATTGTGCCAAACATGAGATACAGTCTTTCGTAGATTGTTACGCTGGGTATCACCAGGTTTTGATGGATGAAGAAGATGCAGAAAAGACGGCCTTCACCACACCTTGGGGTACTTACTGTTACCGGGTCATGCCATTCGGTCTGAAGAATGCCTGGGCAACCTACATGAGGTCTATGATCGCCATTTTCCATGACATGATGCACTAAGAAATTGAGGTATACGTGGATGATGTGATTATTAAATCTAGGAAGCAAGATGACCATGTGCAGCATCTGACAAAATTCTTTGAATGTCTGCGTAAGTACGATGTGAAATTGAATCCGGCCAAGTGTGCCTTCGGAGTTCCATCTGGGAAATTACTGGGGTTCATAGTCAGTCGACGGGGCATCGAGCTGGACCCGACAAAGATAAAGTCTATTCGGGATTTGACTCTTCCGAGAACCAAGAAAGAGGTCATGAGTTTTTTGGGTAGGTGAATCACATCAGTAGGTTCATTTCTCAGTTGACATCCACGTGCGAGCCTATATTCAAGCTATTGAAGAAAGATGCAGCAATTAAATAGACGGACGAATGCCATGACGCTTTCGACAAGATCAAAGAATATATGTGGAATCCGCATGTGTTAGTCCACCAGAACCAGGAAGGCCGTTGTTCATGTATTTGAAGGTGTTGGAAAATTCCTTCGGGTGTGTTCTCGGGCAACATGATGTGACCGGGAAGAAAGAGCAAGCCATATACTACTTGAGCAAGAAATTCACAAGCTATGAATCCAAGCACACCTTGTTGGAAAGAACTTGTTGCACCTTAAATTGGGTTGCTCAGAAGCTCCGACATTACTTGTTGGATTATACCACTTACCTCATCACTAGGCTGGATCCTTTGAAGTATATATTCCAAAAGCCGATGCCCACCGGGAGATTAGCAAAGTGGCAAATCCTGCTCACCGAGTTCGACATAGTCTATGTCACCCGCACGGCGATGAAAGCTCAAGCCTTGGCGGATCACCTAGCTGAAAATCCTGTCGATGACGAATATCAACCTTTGAGTACTTACGTCCCGGACTAGGAAGTAAACTCAATCAAGGTAATCCCAGAAAGCACCAACACTTGGAAAATGTTCTTTGACGGAGCTGTAAATGCAAAAAGTGTTGGTATTGGGGAAATTTTGATTTCACCTACAGGACAACACTATCCAGCCACCTCCCGTCTTTGGTTCTTCTGTACAAACAACACGGCTGAATATAAAGCCTGCATAATGGGCATGAACATGACAATTGACATGGATGTAGAGGAGTTATTGATCATGAGAGATTCCGACTTGATCATTAAGCAATCTTAGCGGGAGTGGGAAACTTGCGATGTTAATCTTCTTCCATATAGACAACATGTGGAAGATCTTAGCAAACGATTCAAAGTCGTCGAATTCAGGTATATTCCTCGATGCCACAATGAGTTAGCTGATGCACCGGCTACCTTAACTGCAATGCTGCCATATCCAGGCAATGTCCATATTGACCCGCTGGAGATTCAAATCCAGGAAAGACATGGTTATTGTAACACGGTCGAAATAGAGCCCGATGTCTAACCATGGTATCATGATATCAAAGGTTCTTGAAAACAAAAGAATACCCGGAGCAGGCCAATGGAGACCAAAAGAGAACCATCAGAAGGCTCGCCAGCAGCTTCTTCTTAAGCGAGGAAGTCTTGTATAAAATAACTCCCGATTTAAATCTATTAAGGTGTGTGGATGCCAAAGAAGCTGAGAAGATTATGAACGAGGTACATTCAGGAGTATGCGGTCCTCATATGAACGGATACGTCCTCACAAAGAAAATCCTGCGGGCAGGATATTACTGGATGACCATGGAGAAAGGTTGTTTCAGCTTTGTCCGGAAGTGCCATAAGTGTCAAATACATGGTGATTTATCCATGCACCACCATCAGAGTTGCATTCTATGTCAGCACCTTGGTCGTTTGTTGCCTGGGGAATGGATGTCATTGGTCAAATCGAGTCGAGAGCTTCAAATGGGCACAGATTTATCTTGGTTGCTATCGACTATTTCACAAAATGGGTCGAGGCAGTCACATTCAAAGCCGTCACTAAGAAAGCAGTGGTGGATTTTGTGCACTCCAACATCATATGTAGTTTTGGTATTCCAAAAACTATCATTACTGACAATGCTGTAAATCTAAATAGTCACTTGATGAGGGAGGTATGTGAATATTTTCAAATCACACACCGTAATTCCACCCCTTACCGGCCCAAAGCCAATGGTGCCGTTGAAGCAGTAAATAAAAACATCAAGAGAATTCTCAGAAAAATGATTCAAAGTTCTAGACAATGGCACGAGAAATTTCCATTCGCATTATTGGGATATCACACGACCGTGCGCACATCGGTTGGAGCTACGCCTTATCTATTGGTTTATGGAACTGAAGCCGTAATACCTGCAGAAGTTGAAATTCCCTCCCTTCGGATCGTTGTCGAAGCTGAGATCGAGGATGATGAATGGGTCAAAACCCGGCTGGAACAGATAACTCCGATTGATGAGAAAAGAATGGCCGCAGTTTGTCACGGGCAATTGTACCAACAAAGAATGGCCCGCGCCTATAACAAGAAAGTGCGGCCTAGAAACTTCGAAGTGGGGTAACTCGTCCTGAGACATATCCTCCCACACCATGAAGAGGTGAAAGGAAAATTTGCCCCAAATTGGAAAGGTCCATACATCATAAGGAAACTGCTACAAAAAGGAGCGTTGTACTTGGGGGACATCGAAGGAAATGACCCCGAAACGGCTGTCAATGTAGATGCAGTCAAAAGGTACTACGTTTGACCTTTTCGTGATGTTAACGCTCTCGATCGAAAAGACGAAGGCTTTCATTCACGCTACCTCAAACACTATCAACTTTTGTAAACCCTTTTAAGTCGGTTACTCTTCTTTGATTACCCTCTTTGGAACTTGAAAGTGTTATTGAAAAAAAAATGAAATGAAAAAAAAACAAAAGGAAAAATGAAAAATCAAAACAAAAACCAAAATAAAAACAAAAAAAAACTCCCTGAACTACGTTCGACTTGATTCCGAAAGGATACGTAGGCAGCCTCTCTCTAGGGTTCAGTCACACCAAAAAAAATTCCACATTTCCCCAAGAGTTTAAGCTGGGGCAAATGTCATGATATGTCCGGTGATGTTTCCGCCTGAAAGGTTCCAAAGTTGTAATTCAATACAAATTCTTTTCCCCGAAACCCTGTTCAAGTCCTTCCGATCAATCGACGAAGATGTCCCAAAATTGGAGGATACAACTATCTCGATCTGATGCAAGCAATGAGAGAAATTAAAATGTGAGAGTCTTATCGGTGAAAACCCACACGGGCACCGTGAGGCGACTGTAAGAAGAAAAATTAAAATGAGAGAGTCTTATCGATGAAAACCCACACGGGCACTGTGAGGCGACTGTAAGAAGAGAAAGTAAAAATGAGAGTCTTGTTAGTGAAAACTCGCAAAGAGCACTACAAGGCGATGGTGAGAAGATAAATGAGAGAGGTTAGTTGGCGAAAACCCGCAAAGGGCGCCACTGATAGAAAAGGATAATGGGTCACTAACATGGATACAGTCTGGGGCAAGGTCTCTCGATCTCGGGGTAATAGTTGTGATGAATTTTTGAGAGTTGGACAGTTTTCACGGATCGGGCATCCAGTCCAAAAGGCATGTCATGTTCACTGAAGTCCGCATGCACTCCAGATAAGTCTTTCTTTCCTTTCCCCGAAAGGGATATTTCTTGTTAAAATTCGTTGTCTCTGTTCCTTTGTTTATTTTCTTTCAATCCCTTTCGGTCTAACTCTGTTCCTAAAGTAAGGAAAAGAAAGCATGGAAAAACTAATTTATAGGGCTCTCATTTGACACAGGCTAATATGCAAAAGGCACCAGCCTCGTCAGGGGCATCGAGTCGATCTCGACTGGCCACAACGGCCGATGCTTCAAACTCAGAATTTTTGAAAGGAGAATATCAAATTGAAACACCCATAAAGGAAAATGAAGTGAAGGGTTGAGTCCCACGTGGCTAACCATCTCGACAAGGTCTGAAAACCGAAATACTCCAAATGCCCTAAAGTTAAAGCTGGAGGGAAAGTCAGAAATGAAAGGCCAATAAAGGCGAAGTAAAATTCGAAAGGTTAAGTCCCACGCGACTAACCGTTGCAGCAGAATTCGAGGAGCCAAGATCCTCCCGATACTCCGAAAATCCAAAAGAAAAAGCAAGTGACAGGCCCACAAAGGCAAAATAAAGTCAAAGTGTTGGGTCCCACATGATCGATCGCCATGGTAAAATCTGGAAAGCCAGGGTCTCCGAGTTTAGAAATGAAACCCAATCCCCAGCAGGCAGGCAAGCGGTTGAGGTCTTCGTCAAAGGAGCCGAAATCAAGCAGTTGAGATAATCAAGGCCGCAAAACCAACCACCGTTTCAAACTAACAAATTGTTCTTCGTTGAAAATAGGAAACATATGCAACTCGAAAGAGACCTCGCAAGAAGCAGGTGTAACCAAAATAAATTGTGCAAGAGCTAGAAGGAGCTCTGAAACAACAACTTCGAAAGGGAAGTTTCCTCCAAAAAAAAAACTTTCTTTCCCGTAATCACTCATTCTCTGAAGATTAAAAAAGAGAGAAGAGAAGAAATGATGTTGAAAACAATTCAAACCTAAATAGTATAGGGACCTAACTCCTAGCTAAACCTTTACCAACTTAGGATCCCAATCCCTAGTTGATGCCGACATAACCCGATGTTCCCTACTTAGGATCCCAATGCCTAGTTGATGCCGGCATAACCCGATGATTTTCCCATCTTAGGATCCAAATCCCTAGTTGATGCCGGCATAACCCGATGATTTTCCCAACTTATGATCCCTATCACTAGTTGATGCCGACATAACCCGATGATTTTCCAACTTAGGATCCCAATCCCTAGTTGATGCCGACATAACTCGATGATTTTCCAACTTAGGATCCCAATGCCTAGTTGATGCCGGCATAACCCGATGATTTTTCCAACTTAGGATCCCAATCCCTAGTTGATGTCGACATAAACCGATGATTCTTCCAACATAGGGTCCCACTCCCTAGCAGATACCAACATAACCCGATGATCTATTTTCCTGGCAACAACATAACCTGCTGACCTTTTCCAGACTCCAGGATAACCTGGTGATCTTTCCTTGACAACATCATAACCTGTTGATCTTCTTCCGACAACACCATGACCTGGTGAGCTCTTTTCCTGGCGACAACATAACCTGTTGACCTTTTTCAGACGCCAGCATAACCTGGTGATCTTCTTCCTGACAACAGCATAACCTGTTGATCATTTCTTATCACCGACATAACCTAGTGATCTTTTCATGGCAACAACATAACTTGTTGACTTTTCCCCGACACCGGCATAACCTGGTGATCTCCTCCTGGCAACAACATAACTTATTGACCTTTTCCCGACACCGGCATAACCTGGTGATCTTTTCCTGGCAACAACATAACCTGTTGACCTTTTCCAAACACCAGCATAACCTGTTAATCCCTTCCCCAGACGCCAACATAACTTGGTGATCTTTTTCTGAAAACAACATAACATGTTGATCTTCTCCCGACACCGGCATAACCTGGTGATCTTTTCCTGGTGACAACATAACTTGTCAATCTTTTCCGACATAGGGTCTCCAATCCCTAATCGATTCTACCTTATACATAGGGTACACACTCCCTAGTTTGTTATCACCCCGAGTACACCACCCTGACCTTTCATTGCTTTTAATAATGAAGTAGTATAATTTTAATACAATAACTCACGAAATTTTCCTAGTGTAAACTGGGGTAGAAAATTTTGTTCGTTTGTTCTTGATTTTGCACAGATTACAATTTAGGACAATGGATCCGAGACGACCAAAGAAGAAGTTTCGATCCCGAATAAAAGAAAAGATGAAAAAGAGAAGGCATAACCCAAAGTACAGAGGTGGAAAAGACGTGGACTGCTCAGGACAAGATTAGAGTCATCCGTTCCGCCTAGATCAAGAGAATGAAGAGATGGATCCAGCACTTGCAGCGAACAAGCATCAAGATCCAAGTCAGAGTCAGCAAAAGCCAAGACTCAAGACCAAGCCTTAGAGTATACATATAGGGATCTTGTAACTAGTAACTTATAGGCTTAGTTAGTCTTTTTCATTTTGTTGCTTTGGTGTAATAAGGAGCTCAACAACGATAACTGCAGCAACAACCGCAGTGAAACCACAGTTAATAGGTAGTCCCAGCTGTAATGACCCGACCGGTCATTTTGCGTACTCGGACCCCGTTCCCCTACATAAGACTTCCTGTAGTGGCTTATAATGATTTATGACTTGCGGGGACGGGTGGTTCGGGATTCAGAAGTGTTTAGAGCAGTATAGGAACACTTAGTTCCTTAAGGTTGACTTTTAAGGTCAACTTTGACTTCGGTCAATATTTTGAGTAAACGACCTCATAATCGAGTTTTGACGGTTCCAGTAGCTTCGTACGATGATTTCGGACTTTTGTGTATGTCCGAAATGGGTTTTGGATGACCTGGGAGCATTTCGACGCTAAATAGCGAAAATAGAGTTTCCTTAAGTTCATAATTTGGTATCGAACGTGTTTTTGTGTTATCGAGATTCGAACGGAATTCCGAGATGGGAAATAGTTCTGTTATGTCATTTATAACTTGCTTGAAAATTTTGGTGTCATTCTGAGTAGTATAGGTCGGTTCAGCGCATTGAAACCGAATCCAAGAACTTGAAAATTCTTAAGTTTGATTCTAGGGGTTTGAGATGTGATTTTGAGTTTTAACGTTGTTTTGGGTGTTCCAAAGGCTCGAGCGAGTCCGTAATACAATTTAGGACTTGTTGGTACAAGTGCACGGGGGCTCAGGTGGGCCCAGTTGCCTTCCGGACACCAAACGGGGCCAAAAACCAACAGCTTCAGCTGCAGGTGCACCAGGTCTGGTGTGACCGCAGGTGCGAGACCACCCCTGCGGTCAAGGCCTCGCAGGTGCAGCCCCAGGGGACATGGTCCAAAACCGCAGGTACAGACTTTTCTCCACAGGAGCGGATCCACTGGTGCGGAAATCCCTCCGCAGGTGCGATTCCCAGCCTCTTCGCCAACTTCCGCAGGTGTGAGCCTTGGCTCGCAGGTGCGAGATCACTGAAGGCAGTGAGCTCATTTAATACGGGACTTAACCATTGTTCATTATTTCTTCTCCATCATAGGCGATTTTGAGAGCTCACAAGAGGGTATTCGATCTAGCTACTAAGAGATAAGTAATTTCCATCTAAATGTTGGTTTATTACATCAAATCTTAGGTAGATTAATACCCAATTAGTGCAAATCAAAAGAGTTAGAGTGGAAACCTAGGGTTGATGAAGTTTAGATAATTCACCACTTATCTACCATGAAATCATACAAAAACTATATGTTAATGATCCTTAGGTTATGGGTGAGTGTTTTCTTCAAAAATTTCCGGAATCCGAGCATGTGGGCCCGGGGGTGTATTTTGGGATTTCTTCAAGAATGATGAATTAGCTAAACTAGTAAGAGAATTCCATACTTTTGTGTGTATATTAATGTATTTATATAACATTTGACTAGTTTCGAGTTATTGGGTGACGAGTTGGGAGTTTCGGGCGCGTTCTTGACCCGGGAAGTAGGTTCTACGCGAGGTGAGTCTCCTTTCCAACCTTGTAAGAGGGAATTGTCCCCATAGGTAAATGTAAATGATTGAATTATCCTTATTTGCGGGGGCTACGCACGCGCAAAGTGACGAGAGTCTGTGCGTAGCTACTACTATGCCATGTCGGGTAGAATTTAGGATTTACAAGCATGCCTTATGTGCCTTACCTGTATCTTTACACGTGTTCCTAGTTGCTTATTATCTTTGAAATTGACATGAGGATATTAGGAGGTTATGTGTAAGTTTAAATGCTTAAATCTTTGTTTTCAAGTATAATCCATGATAAATTCCTGAATTTCCTGATAATTCTGTGTATGTTTACGAGCACCCGTCTCGCATGTATGATTCGTGGGCGGGGTAGCCTTATAATTATGCCAACCGCGTCGCATGATCGATTCGCGAGCGGGGTAATAGATGCATTTATGGTTCGTGTCGTTCGACCCTCGGCAGTGCACATTTATTTTTGCGTCGCTTCGGCTGTACGCCTCGACATTCTATATGCTATTTATTTGACTGAGAGTCTTATTGTTATTATCAAATAAATTGTTCTTTGTGGAAGGGAACTTGGGTTTTTCATTGATATTATTTTTTGACACTTGCGGGTAGATTGTAGTTCACAAACTTGATATTCCATGTCTACTTGATTGCCATGACTGTTAATCCTGTCTAGATTTATTTAATTATACTAGTGCTAACGACCCTAGTGAGAAATAAGTCTACCTCTCGTCACTACTTCTTCGAGTTTAGACGGGATACTCACTTGGTACATATTTGTTTATATGTACTCATGCTACGCTTTTGTACTTAACTGTACATGTTCTGAGGCAGGTGTATCTGGTTATCATACCGGAGCGCGATCTCGAGAGCATATTCGGGACTTGACTTCACGGTGAGCTGCTCCCCCTGGCGATCCTCAGCAGCACTGTGGAGTTATCTATTATTTTGGATATTTCTATCTATTCTCTTCAGGCAGTAGTACATTCATTTTGTCTAGTCTTGTATATTCTACTAGTCGCCTATGGACTCGTGACACTAGATCTTGGCACATGTAGTAGATTTGTCTAATATTTTTCCATATTGTACATGTTGGCAAATGATTTTTGAGTTACATTGAATTAAGTTGCTTCACTTAACCGATTTCATTAAATGGCTTCTTAACTTAAAATTTGACAAGTGTCTAAATATCCAAGTAAGTAAAGTAGTCTCGTTAGTAACTAGTGTTGGCTTGCCTGAATCCGGTGTTGGGCGCCATCACGACCTGAGTTGGAATTTGGGTCGTGACAACATGGTATCAGAGCTCTAGGTTCACGTAGGTCTCACAAGTCAAAGGCAAACCTAATAGAGTCTTGCAGATCGATACGGAGACGTCTGTATTTATCTTCGGGAGGCTATAAGGTGTTAGGAAACCTCTCTTTATTCATATTCTATCGTGCAGTCAATGGTCTTACTAAATCTCATTCTTATATTCTCTCACAGATGGTGAGAACTCGTGCAACTGATATTCCCGACCCGGGAGATGCCGCTACCCCCCCCCCCCCCCCCCCCCC
>ML265765.1:604-22328 GCA_005239495.1 Nicotiana undulata | reverse complement strand
CCCCACAGGATGGGGATATCGGGATCTGTTATTCCCCCCCCGCGGCGTCCCCCCCCCCCCCCCCCCCCCCCCGTCTGAGGCCGTGGCAGAGGCCTGGGGAGGGCACTTGTCTGAGGTAGGGGACGAAGGCGTCCAAGAGTTGCTCCATTAGCACCCCCAGAGGATCCTACCATAGAGGAGCAGGACGAGGTGCCTCCAGCAGATCCTGCCCTAGCAGATGTCATGACTGCACAAGGATTCCAAGAGGTCATGGGCCGTATGATGCGGTTCATGGACATAATGACCTAGGATGGTTTATTTCCAGCAGATCCTGCCATTTCTCAGGCGGGAGGGGGAGTCCAGACCCCTACTGCCCAGGCTGCAGGTCAGACAACAGCATTACATCATACCTCAAGTACACTGCCTGTGGGCGGAGCACAGCCGATAGCAGCAGCACCAGAGCTCAAACCAGCTGCAGACGGCGATCTACAGAAGCTACTCGATAGATGGACTCGATTGCACCCTCTTGTCTTTGGAGGTGAGAGGGTTGAGGATGCCCAGGACTTCATTGATAGGTGAAGGGACAGACTGCACAACATAAGGATTTCTGAGTCCTATGGAGTTGATTTCACTACTTTCCAGCTAGAGGGCAGGGCCCGCAGATGGTGGCAGTCATTTATCCTTGGTAGGCCAGCAGGTTCCCTTCCTCTCACATGGGAGCAGTTCACTCAGCTGTTCCTGGACAAGTATATTCCACCCTCAGAGAGGGAAGAGTTGCGGTATAAGTTTGAGCAGCTGGAGTAGGGGCAGATGTTGGTGACAGACTACGAGTCCAGGTTTTTTGAGTTGTCTCGTCATGCCTTTATGATTCTTCCTACTGATGCTGAGAGAGTGTGGAGATTTGTAACTGGGCTGCACTCAGGTATTAGGACCAGCATGGCCTGAGAGGTGGAGATGGGTACTCCCTATCAGCTTGTGGTCGAGATAGCTCGTCGGATTGAGGGTTATCGATCGAGGGGCAGAGAGCAGGGTCAGCAGGACAAGAGAGTTAGATTTTCTGGAGATTTCAGAGGTGCCCCAAGCATGGGTAGGGGTCAGTTCAGCAGAGGAAAACCTAGCAGGCCTCCATATTCAGCTCCTTTACCACCTCCCCGTGGTGCTCCAGTGAGGCCTTATTTCAGCGCCATGCCAGAGAGTTCTTACCGCCCACCAGCCATTCAGGGTCACTCCGGCGGGTATTCAGGTCATCAGGGGTCTTCTAGTCCTTACTTTAGTGCCATGACAGAGGGTTCTCACCGTCCCCCAGCTATCCAGGGTTCTTCTTCAAGGCAGCAGTCCATGCCACCAGTGAGGTGTTATGAGTGTGGGGAGTCAGGCCATATGAGGAGGACTTGTCCCAGGTTTCGGGGCAGGGCTGTTCCGCAGAGTTACTAGCCTACATACTCAGCACCGGCGCCCCGTCCACCCAGAGGTGGAAAACATGATGGTAGAGGTCGTCCCAGAGGTGGAGGCCAGGCAGGGGGAGCTCAGCTAGCTCCTATTCAGTCCAACGAAGGTCAGTCTTCAGGTACATCAGCCAGATTCTATGCTATTCCGGCCCGAGCAGATGCAGTGGCCTCAGACGCCATGATCACAGGTGCTATTTCAGTTTGTGGTCGGGAGGCATCAGTGCTATTTGATCCAGGATCCACTTATTCATATGTGTCAACCTTATTTGTTTGTTTCCTGGATGTTCCTCACGAGTCCTTGGATTGTCCTATATATGTGTCCACTCCTGTGGTTGATTCTGTGGTGGTAGACCGGATCTATCGGTCTTGTGTGATCACCTTCTGTGGGTTCGAGACTAGAGCGGACCTCTTGTTGGTCGACATGGTTGATTTTGAGATTATTTTAGGGATGGATTGGATATCTCCCTATCATGCCATCTTGGATTGTCATGCCAAGATGGTTACTTTGGCCATGCCTGAGTTTCCTAAGCTGGAGTGGAGAGGTTCCTCAGTTAGTGCAGCTAGTAGAGTTATTTCCTTCCTGAAGGCTTGACATATGGTCGAGAAGAGTTGTCTGGCGTTTCTTGCTTATGTAAGGGACACCACTGCCGAGTATCCGACGATTGATTTGGTGCCAGTTGTTCGAGAGTTTGCTGATGTCTTTCCTTCAGACCTTCTGGGTATGCCTCCAGATCGTAATATCGATTTCTGCATTGACTTAGCTCCAGATACTCAGCCAATTTCTATTTCCCTGTACGGTATGGCTCCAAAGAAATTGAAGGAGAAACTTGAGGATTTGTTGGCTAAGGGGTTTATCAGAATGAGTGTATCGCCGTGGGGTGCTCCAGTTCTGTTCGTGAAGAAGAAGGATGGGTCTATGCGGATGTATATTGATTACCGCCAGTTGAACAAGGTTACCATTAAGAACAAGTATCCATTGCCGCGCATTGATGATTTGTTTGACCAGTTGCAGGGTGCCAGGGTGTTTTCTAAGATTGACTTGAGATCAGGCTATCATCAGTTGAAGATTCAGGCCTCAGATGTTCCGAAGACTGCTTTTCGTACGAGATATGGCCATTATGAGTTCCTAGTGATGTCCTTCGGCTTGACTAATGCCCCAGCAACATTAATGGCCTGATGAACAGGGTGTTCAGGCCGTATATTGATTATTTTGTCATCGTCTTCATTGATGAAATTTTGATTTACTCACGTAGCCTGGGATACCACGAGCAGCATTTGAGAGTTGTGCTCCAGACTTTGCGAGAACAGAAGTTATATGCTAAGTTCTCCAAGTGTGAGTTTTGGTTGGATTCCGTGGCATGCTTGGGACATGTAGTATCCGGAGAGGGTATCAAGGTTGATCCTAAGAAGATTGAGGCAGTTCAGAGTTGGCCACGTCCTACTTCAGCCACAGAGATCAGGAGTTTCCTGGGTTTGGCAGGCTACTATTGGCAATTTGTGGAGGGATTTTCATCCATCGCAACCCCACTAATTAGATTGACTCAGAAGAATGCCCCATTATGATGGTCTGACGAGTGTGAGGCGAGCTTTCAGAAGCTCAAGACAACATTGACTTTAGCACCAGTTCTAGTATTGCCTTCCGGTTCTGGGATGTATATAGTGTATTGCGATGCTTCACGCGTTGGCTTGGGATGTGTGTTGATTCAGGAAGGGAGAGTGATTGCTTATGCTTTGCGCCAGTTGAAGGTTCATGAGAAGAATTATCCGGTGCACGATTTGGAGTTGGCGGCGATTGTTCATGATCTTAAGATTTTGAGGCATTACTTGTATGGGGTATCTTGTGAGGTTTATACAGACCACCGCAGCTTGCAGCACTTGTTCAAGCAGAGGGATCTTAATCTGAGGCAGTGCAGGTGGCTTGAGTTGTTGAAGGATTATGACATCACCATTCTTTATCATTCGGGCAAGGCGAATGTGGTAGCAGATGCTTTGAGTAGGAAGGCGGAGAGTATGGGTAGCTTGTCTTACATTGCAGTGGAGGAGAGACCTCTAGCCTTGGACATTCAGTCCTTGGCTAATCTCTTGGTGTGATTAGATCTTTCAAAGCCACGTCGAGTTCAACACATGTGGTTGCTCAGTCTTCATTATTGGGGGAGATTGAGGCTCGGCAATATGATGATCCACGCTTGGCAGAGCTGCGGGAGATAGTGGTTCAGGGTGGTGTCAAGGAGGTTACTATTGGTAGGATTGATGTTTTGAGACTTCAGGGTCGTTTGTGTGTTCATGATGTTGATGGCTTGAGGCAGAGGATTCTAGATGAAGCACACAGTTCTCGGTATTATGTTCATCCTGGTGCTACGAAGATGTATCGTGATTTGAAGCAGCATTTCTGGTGGAGACGGATGAAGAGGGACATTGTGGAGTATGTGGCTAGGTGTCTTAATTGCCAGCAGGTTAAGTATGAGCACTAGAAGCCAGGAGGCCTACTTCAGCAGATGCCCATTCCTGAGTGGAAGTGGGAGCGCATCACTATGGACTTCGTGGTTGGGTTGCCTCAGACTTTGCGGATGGTTGACGCAGTTTGGGTCATTGTGGATAGATTGACCAAATCGGCGCATTTCATTCATGTAGCTACTACTTATACTTCTGAGAGGCTAGCCCAAATCTACATTCGGTAGATAGCCCGGTTACACGGTTTGCCGGTGTCCATTATATAAAATAGAGGTCCTCAGTTCACCTCGCACTTCTGGAGAGCATTGCATAGTGAGATGGGTACCCAGATAGATCTTAGCACAACATTTCACCCTCAGACTGATGGCCAGTCGGAGCGTACAGTTCAGATATTGGAGGACATGCTCAGGGCATGTGTGATTGACTTTGGAGGTCAGTGGGACCAGTTCTTGCCTTTGGTCGAGTTTGCTTACAATAATAGTTATCAGTCCAGCATCGAGATGGATCCATTTGAGGCCTTGTATGGTCGGCGATGTCGCTCTCCTATCGGGTGGTTTGAGCCTGGCGAGGCTAAGTTATATGGCACGGACCTGGTGAGAGATGCCTTGGAGAAGGTGAAGTTGATTCAGGAAAGGCTCCCACATCACAGTCCTGACAGAAGAGTTACACGGATCATAGGGCACGTGATGTGTCATTTATGGAGGGAGATAAGGTTCTGCTGAAGGTTTCGCCAATGAAGGGTATTATGAGGTTCGGGAAGAAGGGTAAGATGAGCCCGAGGTTTATAGGTCCTTTAGAGGTGTTGAGGTGAGTTGGAGAGGTTGCTTATGAGCTTGCTTTACCTCCCAATTTATCAGGGGTTCATCCAGTATTTCATGTATCCATGCTCCGGAGATACCACACTGACTTCTCTCACGTGGTTGATTTCAGCACTATTCATTTGGATGAGAGATTGGGCTACGAGGAGAAGCCAGTTGCTATTATTGACAGACATGATCTCTAGTTGACATACAAGAGAGTTTCTGCTGTGAAGGTCCAGTGGAGGGGCCAATTAGTCGAGGAGGCGACCTGGGAGTCCGAAGAGGACATGCGGATGAGATATCCACACCTATTTAGTACTTCAGGTATGATTCTAGACTCGTTCGAGGATGAACGTTTGTTTAAGAGGTGGAAAATGTAACGAATCGACCGGTCATTTTGCGTACTCGGACCCCGTTCCCTTAAATAAGACTTCCCGTAGCGGCTTATAGTGATTTATGACTTGTTGGTACGGGTGGTTCGGGATTCAGAAGTGTTTAGAGCAGTATAGGAACACTTAGTTCCTTAAGGTTGGCTTTTAAGGCCAAGTTGACTTCGGTCAACATTTTGAATAAACGACCTCGGAATTGAGTTTTGACAGTTCCAGTAGCTTCGTACGATGATTTCGGACTTGTGCGTATGTCCGGAATGGGTTTTGGAGACCCGGGAGCATTTCGACGCCAAATAGCGAAAATAGAATTTCCTTAAGTTCATAATTTGGTTTAGAATGTGTTTTTGAGTTATCGATGTCCGAACTGAATTCCGAGAACGAAAATAGTTCTGTTATGTCATTTATGACTTGCCTGCAAAATTTAGTGTCATTTTGAGTAGTATAGGTCGGTTCGGCGCATTGAAACCGAATCCAAGAACTTGAAAATTCTTAAGTTTGATTCTAGGGGTTTGAGGTGTGATTTTGAGTTTTAACGTTGTTTTGGGTGTTCCGAAGGCTCGAGCGAGTCCGTAATACGATTTAGGACTTGTTGGTACAAGTGCACGGGGGCTCGGGTGGGCCCAGGTGCCTCCCGGACACCAAACGGGGCCAAAAACCAGCAACTTCAGCTGCTGGTGCACCAGGTCTGGTGTGACCGCAGGTGCGGTTGCCCAAATCGCAGGTGCGAGATCACTGAAGGCAGATGCGGACTTTTCTCGCCAACTTCCGCAGGTGCGGTCCTCGAGTCGCAGGTGCGAGATCACTGAAGGCAGTAAGCTCATTTAATACGGGACTTAACCATTTTTCATCATTTTTTCTCCACCATAGGCGATTTTGAGAGCTTACAAGAGGGTATTCGACCTAGCTACTAAGAGGTAAGTAATTTTCCATCTAAATGTTGGTTTATTACATCGAATCTTAGGTATATTAACACCCAATTAGTTCAAATCAAAGGGGTTAGAGTGGAAACCTAGGGTTGATGAACTTTAGAGAATTTCACCACTTATCTACCCTGAAATCATACATAAACTATATGTTAATGATCCTTAGGTTATAGGTGAGTGTTTTCTTCGAAAATTTCTGGAATCCGAGCATGTGGGCCCGGGGGTGTATTTTGGGATTTCTTCAAGAATGATGAATTAGCTAAACTATTAAGAGAATTCCATACTTTTGAGTGTATATTAACGTATTTATATAACATTTGACTAGTTTCGAGTCCTTGGGTGACGAGTTGGGAGTTTCGGGCGCGTTCTTGACCCGGGAAGTAGGTTCTACGCGAGGTGAGTCTCCTTTCCAACCTTGTAAGAGGGAATTGTCCCCATAGGTAAATGTAAACTTCAGCCAATTTTCTTGATCGTGGAATATCATTGAGAAATAGGAATCCGGGTTATCAAAGGATTTCCTGCGATTATTTCTAGTATGGAATGAGTCAATCATCCACTTTGGTATCTTATTGAACAAAAATGGTGATATTGTTCCTCCATTGATCAAGAATTTCGATTTTTGGGAAGTATCATGATCGTCCAATAAGAAGGGTTTCAATTTTTTCAAATGAACAATTTGAAGACCTATTGATTCTAACAACTGATTGCAGAGTTGATCATTCGGACCTTTCAATTCATAGATGTAGATCTCGGACCTATGAATGGGGATATTTCCGAAACTCACACAGAAAAAAGGAAGTGAGTTAGACAAAAAGAAAAGCAACTTGGACAAAAAAAGAAGTGACTTGGACAAAAAGAAACGAAGTGGCTTAGACAAATCTTTTTTGTCGTATGCTTTGGAATACGGTGCTAGAGAATTGGGCTACTACTATGTTATGTCGGGTAGAATTTAGGATTTACAAGCATGCCTTATGTGCCTTACCTGTATCTTTACACGTGTTCCTAGTTGCTTATTATCTTTGAAATTGATATGAGGATATTAGGAGGTTACGTGTAAGTTTAAATGCTTAAATCTCTGTTTTCAAGTATAATCCATGATAAATTCCTGAATTTCCTGACAATTCTGTGTATGTATACGAGCACCCGTGTTGCATGTATGATTCGTGAGCGGGGTAGCCTTATAATTATGTCAACCGCGTTGCATGATCGATTCGCGAGCGGGGTAATAGATGCATCAATGGTTCGTGCTGTTCGACCCTAGGCAGTGCACATTTATTTTTGCGTCGCTTCGGCCGTACGCCTCGGCATTCTATATGCTATGTATTTGACTGAGAGTCTTATTGTTATTATCAAATAAATTGTTCTGTGTGGAAGGGGACTTGGGACTTTCATTGATATTATTATTTGACACTTGCGGGTAGATTGTAGTTCACAAACTTGATATTCCATGTCTACTTGATTGCCATGACTGTTAATCCTGTCTAGATTTATTTAATTATACTAGTGCTAACGACCCTAGTGAGCAATACGTCTACCTCTCGTCACTACTTCTTCGAGTTTAGACGGTATACTCACTGGGTACATATTTGTTTATATGTACTCATGCTATGCTTCTGTACTTAACTGTACAGGTTCTGAGGCAGGTGTATCTGGTTATCAGACCGGAGCACGATCTCGAGAGCATATTCGGGACTTGACTTTACGGTGAGCTTCTCCCCCTAGCGATCCTCAGCAGCACTGTGAAGTTATCTATTATTTTGGATATTTCTGTCTATTCTCTTCAAGCAGTAGTACACTCATTTTGTCTAGTCTTGTATATTCTACTAGTCGCCTCTGGACTCGTGACACTAGATCTTGGCACATGTAGTAGATTTGTCTAATATTTTGCCATATTGTACATGTTGGCAAACGATTTTTGAGTTACATTGAATTAAGTTTCTTCACTTAACCGCTTTCATCAAATGGCTTCTTAACTTAAAACTTGACAAGTGTCTAAATATCCAAGTAAGTAAAGTAATCTCGTTAGTAACTAGTGTTGGCTTGCCTGACTCCGGTGTTGGGCGCCATCACGACCTGAGTTGGAATTTGGGTCGTGACACCAGCTACCAAAACTTCCAGAACTACACTGACCTGATTCCTTTATAGCCAAGGATATGTAGGCAACCTTGAAGCAGGGTTCGGTCAAACATTTCAAAAACGCTTCACATGGAGTATTTGAACGGGTAAAGTTGTTCATAACTACTCACTTTGTCTTTTCCCGAAAACTCTTCGTGTTTCCGAGCAAAGAGGGAAAGTTGTGAGCACGTATATTTTAACCTACCATATACTCCTACAAAATTCAATAAATTAATTAATTTTATAATTTTTTGTTGAATTTCAGGGTCTATATGTAAATTATTTGCATTGTATGATCATCCTTTAAAATTTATAAAATATAAAATAATAACAAAAAAACATTTTTAAAACTTTTATTATTGGACATAATTGGAGTTTTGATAATTAGTTGCATAATTTAATCATTTTTCTAAGAAAATTGCGAAATTTGTTCTTTAAATGATATGGGTATTAAATTAAATGGTGTTACTTTAATTAACTTATCAATTAATTTATAATTAGACAAAACTAAGTTAGAATTCATTACTACATTTTGTTGAGTTTTAATGTAATTTGAATTAATTAATTAGCTTAGATTTGCAAAAAAGGGATAAAAATCGGACCTGCGCCAAAATTACCCAGGCCCAAACCCCTTCTCTCTACCCAAACATACCCAGCCCAAACTTGGCCAGCCCCAGTCCCTCACCAAACGACCCCGTTTTGAACCAAACTAATCCCAGCTGTTGATCTTCCCAGATCTAATATATATATATATATATATATATATATATATTCCCTCACCAAACGACCCCGTTTTGAACCAAACTAATCCCAGCCGTTGATCTTCCCAGATCTAACGGCTAGGAAATAATAACTCATTTAATATATATATACATATATATATGTATATGTCCTAACCTCTACCACCCCCCTCAAACTCGTCTCCCCAACACCCCCCCGTCTCCCCATCTCTCTATCCTCACCCCATTAACCCCCACCGGCCTCCGCCGTCCTCCGCCTATCTACGCCGACCGAAAATCTCCCACCGGCGGCGGAGCATCACCAATTATACCAAAATTTTACCAGACGACCCTCTTCCTCCCTCAACCCCGTCCTACCACTGGTTTCACCAAAAAACTACTCAATATTGACTAATTTCAGATCTGAGATCTGAAAACCCTAAAAATCTCGCCCCAGTTGAAGTTGAGCAACTATTGGCTCAAATTTACGTGAGTCACCTACTCTTCACAAGAGCAAGTGATTCACGTGGGTTTGATTCAATTCAAACCTCGCCGGAGTCCGGCCAAACTCCAGCAAGACGCCGGAATCCGGCCAATATGTTCCAACTTAGCTAGGTACCCCTCCTCTCTCTTTATTTTCAATTACCTAGATTACATTCTGTCCTAGCCGTCTTAATCATGAAATCTGAACTTAGGTTTTCTTTTTTCTTACTCACTGGATATTTGAGTTAGCATGCTTGATTTGTTTTAGTTGTTTTCTTGAGGGTAGATTTATTCTATGAATGTCGATTAACGAATTAAAGTTTCGTAGTTCATGTTCTTGTTTCTTTTTGTATCACTGCCTTAAAGCTCATAAATTGTGGTTTACATGTTCGCCTTGTCAATTAGATATAGTTTCTGATACTAATTAGTTTAGGTGTCATATTTGTTCGTCTCTGTGTTATTAAGTATTGTTTTGCACTTATTACAGGTTCATTTGTGAATTTTTGTATAACTCAAATGGTTTAGTGTTAGGGTTTCTCATTTTCTCTTGATTGCTTCTTATAAAATAGTTACTAATCATTAGGTATACTATTCCATTAATTCTCACCTTAGTCTGAGCATACCTGTTTAGAGTTATAAGAACTAGTGACCTAACTCTCTAATTTTTAATGACTAACTCTGAAACTATTCTTCCTAATGGTTAAGTAATAAAATCCTTATTAGATAACTTAGGCTTATGATTCCTAAAATACATAACTAAGTCCTAATTTAAGACAACTAATTAAGCCTAATTACTCAATTGGGTTAATCACATAATGACTTCACTTGGCTTAGCTAAGTTTAAGATAAAAACAATTCACTTAAACTTACTCTTAAGCTAATTTAAGGTCACTTTTCAGCTTCTTCAACATAGTAAATAACTTAAGCTAATTTCAATAGTACTGATTATTAATTAGAATAAAGCTAATCAACTTAGTAAATAACTTAATCCTTAAATACTAAAAAGGTAATTTTAAGGGTATTAAAGGGTAGTTTAGGAACTTCAATTGAAGAATCTTGGGTGTAACAACCCAAGAAACTTCTAGAATTAGGATAAATATCAAAAACAAAATCTGAAAAGAATGAACAGCTAGAAAGGGGTACAACTGTCCTATAGGATAAGAATGGACAGTTGTACCTGTACTATTCCAGCTTAATAGATAAGGTATATTCCCTAAAAGATGCTACCCCTAAACTTCCTATAAATAGACTACATTATTCTCTGGAAAATGGACCCTCTACACTCTTTACACACCTGAGGACACTCTTTACACCTGAAAATACTCTTTACAGATCTGAATACACCCCTTGAGAGACAAATTTTGAGAGAGAATTTTTTAAAAATTGCACACACACACACATACTGAAATACTGTTATGAAAAATTCATTGTTACTCTGAAAAAAATAAAAAACACTGAAAATATGGATATGGGGACAGAATCACTCCAACATTAGTTCTTCCCTCAAGCTATAGTTTTCTTCTGAAAATTGGTCTTCCAGCTATGGTTTTTTGTTTCAAAAATTAGTTTTTGTTGTGGCTTTTTCCGGGGTAAAAACTGTTCAGTTTTGGTTTGATTCTCCTGGGTTTATTGCTGGCTATTGTTGTGGTCATTTGTTGCTGTTATTAAGCTTACAAAGCTTGGTTTTTTGACCTTTATTTGGTCACTTCCTTGCTGTATTTTTCAATTTCAAAGTATGTAGCAGTTTTACCTTAAATAGAAATTGATTCTGAGTTCAAAATCTGTGTTTGTGTTGATGTTGAAATCTATTTGGTACTATTTGATTATTTGTGTTGATTTTAAGCTTATGAGCATGCAAATCTTGTGTTAGTTAGTATCACTAAACCATAAGTTTGTTATTTGCCTTGAATTCTCTTAGGGGTTCTATCATGAAGTCTGCATCATTTGTATATATGGTTTTAACCTTTTTCTATAACTATGCTGGTTCACTCAAGCTATTAAGGTTATACGAATTCTATGTTTAATAAAGCATTGATGGAGTTGAATCTAACCCTCTAATGGTCAGATTCACGCCATAATAATGCATAAAGTGTTATTTCGTTTGTTTGAAAACCACAAGCAGAGGCTCAGGTATTCTAGTCAAAAGTAAAAGGATTCAAGTCGAAGCAACAATAGTTTAGAGGCGTATTTTCCTTTCTTTTTACTGTTTTCACATCCTTTTGAAATTTATATTTTTTCAGTTGAACATTGATGTAAAAAGAATGTATTTATTTATTTTTAGAATTGTAGTAAACAAAAACTGGACTGTAATATACTATATATTTCGTTAAACTGTATATAGAAAATGGGCCAGACTGCTAAAATAACATATCAAGGCCTGAACCAGCCTGAACCCCAGGCTATTGGGCCTAAAGGGTACAAAAGCCCAAATTCTCAGTGTTGTGTTTTGATACCAGCTAATTTAGTTCGAAACTGGGTTAGCATAATTTTATTAAAATCTGTATTCAGGTGTGTTTTTTATTCTTCTTATCGATCTGGAATTTATGTTTGGGTTAGGTACAGTTTTACATATGTAGACACATGTCTAAATCGATTCTGTTTAAAGGATTGGTTAATAAAATGACCAGATCGTCTTTATAGGAATATGCTTTAATAAAATAAACAATCAGTCCTTACCAATTGCTCAACATGCTCCTCACTAGCTTTTGTTCACATCAATGGCCATTACAAACGAAAAACAGAACTGGAAATTGTTTGTTTGTTTAAGTGCATTCATCTTTTATCGCAAAGCATGAAATGACAATGAATGGCCCTGAAAAAATAAGATTATACTATTTTGAGTGTCTTAACTAGTATCGTTTAAGTCTCTTGCTTTCTTATGCTTAAATTTTCTAATGTCATTTGATAAATACAAATATCGTATGCACAACAACCCTTTCATAATTATATTAAGAGATTGAACAAAAATAGGTTGGCCTAAAGTGCTAATTGAAAATCGGGCCAAATTTGGCCATGGCCCAAAGACCTATCTTTAGACTAGCTAACTTAGCTTTAGAGAAATACATACCCTATAATCCAAAAATACCTCTTTTAGACTAATACTACGAAAACTTAGAGAATAAACGAATAATAGCTTTGCTTCAAATAAGCAATTAAACCATCGTAACCATTGTCATGATTACGTAATCTACACTTGGGTTTGTAACTCCTGCTACCCGACCACAACTTCAAACTATAATAAAATCAACACGTTGTAAATTGAGGGTGCATTTCATGTGGCGCGTTTACAATGTGTCCAAAAATGACAAGTGCACGCCATCGTGACTTGTTTCAGAATAATCCATAAAATATTAAAAGCGGCTAAAAAGTAAAAAGGCTAAAAATGCACATTAAGTTTTAAAATATGTAAATAATCAGATAATTAGGCCAAATATCAATAGTTAAGCAATCCTGCTAGAACCACGGAATCCGGGAGTGTCTAACACCTTCTCCCCGGTTAACAAAATTCCTTACTCGGATTTCTGGTTCGCAGACAATTTTAAACAGAGTCTAAAAATTCCTCGGTTTGGGATTTCAATAAATAAATGGTGTCCCGGAACACCATAAAAATCTGGGTGGCGATTCTAAAACTAAAGAATCAATAAATAAATACCAAAATCGATAATGTCACTTTAATTGGAAAAATTTCCTTATCCCACCCATAATAGAGGAAAAAGGAGGTGTGACAAACAATGGCGATCTCAAGGGAATAATTAGAATTGGAATAATCAAGGGCAAGGAAACTGGAACAATAACAACAACAACAACTCAAACAACTGGGGGGAAAACAATCAGAGTTGGGGTGGCAACAACAATTGGAATGGCAATAACAACAACAATTGGGGAGAAAATGGAAATCGGGGGTCGGGCTTCCAAAGGCCCCCAATGTATCAACAACCCAACAATCCTCTTCTGTATCAAACTCAAGGTCAAAGCTCTTCAAGCAATTATATGGGACAGATTGAGATTATGTTCAAACAGATGATGGAGAGGACTGCCGATTCTGATGCTCAAATTGCCTCCCACACTACCTCCATATGCAATCATGAGGTCCAAATGGGTCAAATCTCGCAAGCATTGAACACTCGCCCTTAGAGGGCACTACCTAGTGACACGTTAGTAAACTCGAAGGGTGGGAAAAATAACAATAATGGTCATGTAATGGCGGTGACCACAAGGAGCGGAAAAGGTGGTGAAACAAGTGCCTCCAAGCAAAAGAGAGTTGTGTGTGATGATGATGAAATTCAAAATGATGATGTTCCTATAGTTGATGAGAGAGTGAGTGAAGAGCAATTTCAAGGTGAAGTGAGTATTGATATTCATGAAAACGAGGAGGAAACTCAAAATGACGTGAACCCGTCTAGGGAACACGTAATAGACATACCGGAGCCGGTAGTGCAAAAATCCAAGGATCCTTTTCCAAGGACTCCTCCACCTTATCCTCAAAGACTTGAAAATCAAAAGAGTGAAAATCAATTCAAGAAGTTCATAGATATGATGAAAATCTTGTCAATCAACGTGCCATTGGTGGAAGCTCTTGAGCAAATGCCGGGATACGCCAAGTATATGAAAGACTTGGTAACTAAGAAGAGATATATGGAATGTGAGACCATAAAAATGACTCACCAAGTTAGTTCCATTGTGCACTCTATGGCTCCCAAGCTTGAAGATCCCAGCGCATTTACAATCCCTTGTACCATTGGAAGTGCGGATTTTGCAAAGGCATTGTGTGATTTGAGTGCAAGTACCAATTTGATGCCTTACTCCGTATTCAAAACTTTGGGTATTGGTCAAGCGAGAGCAACTTCAACTTCAAATGGCGGATAGAACAATGAAACGGCCTTGGTATTATTGACTATGTTCTTGTACGGGTCGACAAGTTTATCTTGCCTACTGATTTTGTGATCCTCGACTGCGAGGTGCACTATGAGGTGCCTATAATATTGGGAAGGCCGTTCCTAGAAACAAGGAAGGCCTTGGTGGATGTTGAAGCCGATGATCTCACCTTTCGAGTGGGCCATGAAAAGGTTGTCTTCCACGTGTGCAAGTCAATGAGGCAACCAAATAGTACTGAGGTTTTCTCTTTCGTGGATCTTGTAACGGAAGTGATAATTGATGATACAAGTTCAATGATCAATGTGGAAGATCCCATAGAAGCTGTCTTGTTGAACCATGAGGATGATGTAAGGGATGGCTTGGTTGAATGTGCTAATGCATTGCAAGGAATGGGTTCCTACTCTTATGGTCCCCGTAAGCTATTCCTAGACTTGAAAAATCGGAAGACTCCACCGACAAAGCCCTCGATCGAGGAGCCACCAACTCTGGAGTTGAAGCCTTTCCTGTCGCACCTCAGGTATGAATTCTTGGGCTCTTCTTCTACATTACCTGTTATTCTTTCTGCTTGCTTATCCAAAGTGCAGGTAAACTCCACTCTTGAAGTGCTCCAAAAGAGGAAAAAGGAAATTGGATGGACCTTAGCTGATATTCGGGGCATAAGCCCCGCCTTTTGTATGCATAAAATTATACTTGAGGATGATGCAAAAACATCTATAGAACATCAACGGAGGTTGAACGAAGCTATGCAATAGGTGGTCAAAAAGGAGATTATCAAATGGCTTGATGCAGGGGTTATCTATCCATTATCAGACAGTGCATGGACTTTACCGGTGCAATGTGTGCCGAAAAAAGGGGTATGATTGTGGTGAAATGAAAATAATGAGTTGATCCTTACTCGGACCATGACTAGATGGAGGGTATGTATGGACTACAGGAAGGTGAACAAGGTGACCCGAAAAGATCATTTCCCATTGCCTTTTCTGGATCAGATGCTAGAAAGACTTGCCGGGCTGGCCTACTATTGTTTCTTGGATGGGTACTCAGGTTACAATCAGATTCTTATATCCCCAGAAGATCAAGAGAAAACTACCTTCACCTGCCCGTATGGGACCTTTGCATTCTCGCAGATGTCGTTCAGATTGTGTAATGCACCCGCTACATTTTAGCTGTGCATGATGGCTATATTTATGGACATGGTGGAGGACTTCCTCTAAGTCTTTATGGATGACGTTAGTGTGGTTGGAGACTCATTTGAAGAATGTTTGCAAAATCTTGACAAGGTTCTAGCCCGGTTTGAAGAGACGAATCTTGTACTCAATTGGAAAAAATGTCACTTTATGGTCGAGGAGGGCATAGTCCTCGACCATAAGATCTCAAAAGATGGAATCGAAGTAGACAAGGCTAAAATAGAAGTAATTTCAAAGTTACCTCCTCCGACTTCCGTCAAGGGAGTTAGAAGTTTTCTTGGGCATGCGAGGTTCTACCGTAGGTTCATCAAAGACTTTTCCAAAGTGGTGAATCCCCTATGCAAGCTATTAGAGAAGGATGCAAGATTTGATTTCAATGAAGTGTGCATGACGACCTTTGAGCTCTTAAAGTATAAATTAACAACCACTCAAATCATTACCGCACCTAATTGGAGCTCACCCTTTGAGCTTATGTGTGACGCAAGTGATGTTGTGGTAGGTGCGGCCTTGGGGAAACGGGTGAACAAGATATTTCATCCGGTGTACTATGCAAGCAAAACTATGAATGATGCCTAGGTTAATTATACAATGACGGAAAAAGAGTTGCTAGCAATTATTTTTGCCATGGAGAAATTCATTCCTTATCTCATGGGCGCCAAAGTGATTGTTCATACCGATCACGCGGCGCTCTGGTATTTGATGACAAAGAAGGACTCCAAAGCTAGACTTATGAGATGGGTTTTGTTGCTTCAAGAATTTGACCTCGATATCATTGACAGGAAAGGTAGTGAAAATCAGGTTGCAGATCATTTTTCCCGGCTAGAAGAGCAAGGGAAGCCAAAAGATGGTTTTGAAAGTAATGATGATTTCCCGGATGAGAAACTCCTCTTGGTTTCTATGAATGACATGCCTTGGTTTGCGGATGTTTCCAATTTTATTGTTATCTGCATTATCCCGTGTGAGCTCTCTTCTAACCAAAGGAAGAAACTCAAACGGGACAGTTTGGACTATTATTGGGATGAACCTTAATTGTCCAAGATTTGCAATGATGGAGTGATTCGTAGGTGTTTCCCAGAGGAAGAGCAAATTAGCATACTTGATGCTTGTCATTCCTCTCCCTACGATGGTCATCATGGTGGGGCGAGGACTGCTTCCAAGGTTCTGATTTGTGGTTTTTATTGGCCAACCTTGTATAGAGATGCAGTGAGCTTGTCAAAAGATGTGGAGGAATATCAAAGAAAGATGAAATGCCCCTCACAACTATTCTTGAAGTTGACATTTTTGACGTGTGGGGCATAGACTTCATGGGCCCTTTTGTTAGTTCGTGTGGAAACACCTACATTCTTGTGCCGTTGATTATGTTTCAAAGTGGGTCGAAGCCGTGGCTTTGCCCAAAAACGAGGCCCTAAGTGTAGTGGCTTTCCTTAAGAAGAACATTTTCACACGGTTTGGGACTCCTCGGGCAATTATAAGTGATGGGGGGTCTCATTTCTGTAATAGGGAATTTGATACTTTGCTTGATTAATATGGTTTCAATCACAAGGTATCTACCCCTTATCATCCCCAAGCTAGTGGGCAAGTGGAGGTTTCAAATAGAGAAATCAAAAGCATCTTGTCCAAAACTGTGAATGCCAATAGAACGGATTGGTCAAGGAAGCTAGATGATGCGCTATGGGCTTATGGGACTGCATTTAAGACTCCAATCAGTATGTCTCCTTACCGATTGGTGTTTGGAAAAACGTGTCACTTTCCGGTTGAGCTAGAACATAAAGCATTGTGGGCCTTGAAGAGTTTAAATCTTGAGTGGGATATTGCAGCAAATCTCCGGGTAGAGAAACTCAATGAGCTTGACGAATTTCGGTTTCATGCCTATTCCAGCTCATCATTGTACAAGGAGAAGATGAAATACTTGCATGATAAATATGCCAGAAACACGGAATTCATAGAGGGCGATTTGGTCCTTCTCTTCAACTCCTGGTTACGTCTGTTTCCGGGCAAGCTAAAGTCCTAATGGAGTGGTCCCTTTGAGATAGTGCATGTAACACCTTTTGGTGCTCTTGACTTGAAGAACAAAAATGGTGAAACCTTCCGGGTTAATGGGCATCGTGTGAACCATTACTTGAGAAAATTTGATGACAGCCACATGGTGGCCTTGATAAAGTTTCAATGATGATGGTAACCTGCTTCGTGCCGCGACGTTGAATCAGGCGCTTCTTGGGAGGCAACCCAAGTGATTTTTCTATCTTTTTCATTTTTCTTCTTAGATTAGGCTCTTTTGAACTAACTGGTTGTGAGATTTTTGTAGGAATTGTTGATGTAGTGCAGGACAAATACTGGAGAACAATTTGGCTAAGTGTGCTTTAGACTGCTGACAGCGCTCAAAATTCAACGTTTAGTGACAGCACTTACGCAGGGGCGAAATAGTGCAGCGGACGCGGACTTGTGAAAATAAAAAATGCAACTCTATAAAGTTAGGTCCACGTACGTGGTCAATTTTTCGCGGTCATCGGGCACTGTTCCGCAGTCGCGCCTATTTTTCCGCTCCCAGCGGTGAAATCACACCTTCAGCTCTTCAACATGTGAAAAGCGCGAACCACAGTGGAATTCTGCGGCCGCGCCAGGTAAATCGGTGTGGGGCCTAGGGTTTTAGTATAAATTGGAAGGACTTCCTCCTTTTACACTTTTCACACCCTAACACTTCAAAGCCCCATTTTCACTGTTCATCATCACTTTTGTTGCATCTAAACTTCATCTCATTTAGCAAGGTTAATTCCTACAACAAATCTAACTCCTGGTATGATCAATTTCTTTGTTTTAATTTGGTTCTTCCTCTTTTGTTTTACTTATTTTTAGTTTTTCTTAGTTGTTAGGGTTACTATAGACCTAGAATGATAAGCATGCTTAACTATTGATAAAAATGAATGGGTAGTTGTTTTTTGATGCCTAATGGGGGTTGGGGTGCTTAATTTTGCTCTTCAATTGACTAGATTTTTTGATAAGTATGAACCCTTGCTCAGAAGCCTTTCCTTAGTGCCCGTTCTATTTGAACTACGCGACCGCGACCTAAATTCCTCGATCAACGGTCAGAAATTTTAATGAGTTTGAATTGGTTGTTTTTACGCGGCCGCGGTGGTATTTCCGCTGTCAGCGGCGAGCTTTACGCGGCCTCGCTTATTTTTTCGCGGACAGCGGAAACAAAGTACAGAGAAGTGTCAAATGTATTCCGCGTCCGCGTTCATTTTTCTGCGGACAACGGCGGAGCTTATGCGGCCGCGCCCAAAATTCTACGGTCAGCGGTGAGTGATGTTCAGAGACTGGGTAGTCTGAATCCCAGTCTCTCGTGGATGCGGACAATTTTTCATTGTCAGCGGTGTCTTGTCCGCTGCCGTGCGGCTTTCTCTACTGACAACGGTCTAATGTGTTACAGAATACTATGATATTCATCTACTTTCATCTAATGCTTAATTGAGTACCAATGCTAATGAGATTTCACTGATTATGTATGCAGACAATGGTTCGATCTAGAGGTGGACAAGATAAACAACCAGGGAGAGGAGATTCCTCTCGAGGCCGGGGAAGAGGAAAACAACCAACTGCACCCCTAGCTCCTAAAAGGATAATTGGAAACAAACAAACTCTTTGAATGCCCACTTCAGACACCTCGTAGACTAGTGAGTATGTCCCCTCTCGGGAAATTTCTGAGGGAGAAGCAGCCCAGATCCAGCAAGAGGCCCAATCCTAGCCTCTCCGGCTTGTAGATGAATCCACTTCAATTTTTGTATCTTCGCATAGTTTGGGACTGAGTGACTCTCCACCACTTCCGGCCCCCAGTGCACCAGCTCCAGCTACCACACCTACCCCAGTACAGCTTGATAGTGATGATGATGCCCCGGACTACGGGAGGGATGGTGAAACACAGACAGGGGGATTAGAAAGATCACGGAACCCGGTGGTTTGGCAAGACCGGTTCGCGAGTGAAAAAGCATACCACAAGTTCAGGGAGTGGTGGCATCAGAGGTCACTTACATTGGAGAGGATGTCCATTGAGTGAGACCTTCTACCCTACAACCCAAATGTCAAAAGGCACTTCAACGAGAGAATGGGGTGGAAGTTCTTCACCAGCAACCTGCCAGAGGCCAATGACATTTTGGTCAAGGAGTTCTATGCTAATGTCGCCCACATCAAATAGGGCATATACTTTACCAAAGTCCACAATAAGAAGATTCGGTTTGATGGGCAAGCTCTCAATGATTATGTTGGGTTCAATGATGAAGATGAGACCCTGTATCTGGAGAAGGTGGAGCTGGATGAGTTAGTTCGCCCTTGGCTGGCTTCAGTGATTGCTATTCTGGGGACTACTCCAGCTTGGTTGACGCTTGTGGCTCTAATCTACAGGAACACTCTAAGATTCGAGGCAAAGGGATGGGCCACATTTGTATGCAGCAGGATCGACCCTACTACTCATGATAGTGCCATGACGGTTTCCCGAGCTATTATTGTGGGGGCTATATGGCGGGGTTCCCGATCAATGTCGGGAATATTATGGCCAGGGTGATTAACAGGGCGGTAAGAAAAGGTGAGAGTTCATATCCTTCCCGAACTTCCTCACTATGTACTTCGAGGACCAGGGAGTAGAGGGAAGGGACTATGACACCAAGGTGAAGCCAAAGAGGCCATTTTCCTGGTACAACCTACAGGATCCGGACAACCCCAAGTCCAAGAGCAAAGCCACCACTTCCACTTGCCAGGCTGAAGAGCCAGGGGTGGTGGCCACTAGTTCAGATCCATCCACTGCCGAGGGTTCTTCTGCTGCCATACCACATCCTCCATCAGGATCATCTGCCTCATTCCTACCTCAATGCCTTATTCTTCAGCATACCCTCAGACTGCTCTAAGGGTAAACCAGACATTGGCCGGCATCAATAATTGTTTGCAGGTAGCTTCATCCAAGCTATCTGCCCTATCCAGTGTTGTAGCAGCCCAGACAACCCCAGCCCAGATCCAGATGTCTCCATCATTGGATGAAACTTTGAAGAGTTTAGTTGAAAACCAGAAGAAGATTCTGGAGTCCCTGAGCACCTATGAGAATTAAATGAAGTCCTTGGGTAAAATGGTAAAGAAGAGGAAGAAGAGCTAGGATGAATTGAATAAGGAGTGTCCCAGCTCACTACAGCGGGTGATATCCCTCTTGATCTCCTCATGGGAGAGTTTGCCTAATNTACTCGTGCCTTATGACTTGTGTGGGCAGGTAGTTCGAGATTCAGAAGTGATTTGGCCAGTTCAGGAACACTTGGTTCCTGAAGGCTAGCCTATTTGGCTGATTTTGGCTCCGAGCAGCATTTTGAGCAAACAACCTCGGAATCGAGTTCTGACAGCTCCAGCATCTCTAAATGATGATTTCAGACTTGGGAGTGTGTTCGCCTCGGGTTTCTGATGACCGGGGAGTATTTCGGCACCTGAATTGGAATTCAAGATTTCATGTGATTTGGAATTCAGCCTGGAATTGGACCTCGTGATATCATGGTCCGAATGGAATTACGGAACTGGAAATAGTTCCGTATAGTCATTTATGACTTGTCCGCAAAATTTGGGGTCATTCCGAGCAGTGTAGACCCGTTCGGCGTATTGATGAGCCATTTGATTTTTTCTTGAAATCCTAAGTTTGATCTAAGGGGTTTTGGAAAGTGATTCTTGGTTTGAATGATGTTTTTAGTATTATGGGAGCTCGATCAAGTCCGTCATGTGATTTGGGACTCGTTGGTATAATTTATCAAGGGCTCAGGTGGGCTCAGGTGGGTCCAGGGGTCTCCCGGACCCCGATCGAGGTCAAAAAATCAGCAAAACTCATAGCTAGGGGGAATTTACTAGTGTGACCGCACTTGCGGTCCATGAGCCGCAGGCGTGAGGTTCGCACCAGCGGAAATTCCTTCGCAGGTGCGGCTCCAGCCGCAGGGGCGATATTGTCTCCGCAGGTGCGGCTCCGCAGGCGCGGACAAATGCCCGCAGGCGCGACTTCCCCCAGGGGCCCAGGCCATCGCAGGTGCGGAAAATTTTCCGCAGGTGCGAGTCCGCACCTGCGATCCAATGTCCGCAGGTGCGAGAAATCCCCCAGTGCCCAGGCCTTCTTTCCGCAAGCGCGACCCAATATTCCGTAGGTGCGAGTCCGCACCTGCGATCCAAAAGTCGCATGTGCGGAAACTGCTGGGCAGTCCTATTAAAAGCCCAAGTCGTGATTTCCTTCCCAAAAATCATTTTTCCTCCATTGTTGACGACCCCAAGAGCTCCAGAACGGGTACTTCGGCCTAGAAACTCAGGTAAGTGATTCCGTAACCCTCCGCATGTCAATTTCTTCCGT
>ML265763.1:0-11494 GCA_005239495.1 Nicotiana undulata | reverse complement strand
GGGTTCCTGCTGGCAAGCTGCTAGGATTCATTGTCAGTCGTCGAGGAATAGAGCTAGATCCATCAAAGGTCAAAGCCATACAAGAATTGCCGCCACCAAGGAACAAGAAGGATGGTATGAGCTTCCTGGGAAGGCTCAATTATATCAGTTGGTTTATAGCCCAGTCCACTGTCATTTGTGAACCAATTTTCAAAATGCTAAGAAAGGATGTTGCCACCAAATGGACTGAGGATTGTCAAAAGGCCTTCGACAGAATCAAAGAGTACCTCTCAACACCACCAGTCTTGGTACCTCCAGAGCCGGGTAGACCTCTATTACTCTACCTTGTTGTGTTAGATGGAGCTTTCGGTTGCGTTCTCGGGCAACATGATGAAACAGGGAGGAAAGAGCAAGCAATTTACTACCTCAGCAAGAAGTTTACTCCGTATGAGGCCCTGTATTCTCTACTAGAACGCACCTGTTGTGCTTTGACTTGGGTCGCACAGAAGTTGAGGCATTATTTTTGTGCCTACACAACGTACCTCATATCGAGGATGGATCCGCTAAAGTACATCTTTCAGAAGCCCATGCCCACTGGCAAGCTAGCTAAATGGAAGATCCTGTTAAGTGAGTTCGACATCATTTACGTAACTCAGAAGGTGGTCAAGGGACAAGCATTAGCCGATCATCTTGCTGAAAATCCTGTGGACGGAGAATACGAACCGTTGAAAACGTATTTCCCAGATGAAGAAGTGTCATTCGTAAGAGAGGACATTGCAGAATCCTAAGATGGATGGAGGATGTTCTTTGATGGGGCTGCAAACTTCAAAGGCGTGGGTATTGGAGCAGTCCTAATATCAGAAACCGGTCAGCACTACCTGGTATCCTCCAAACTCAGATTTCCTTGCACCAACAACATGGCTGAATATGAGGCTTGCATCCTGGGGCTCAACTTGGCCATCGACATGAATGTTCAGGAATTATTAGTGATTGGTGACTCAGACTTATTGATACGCCAAGTCCAAGGAGAATGGGTGACCAAGGATTCCAAAATATTGCCATATCTACATCGTGTACAGGAATTGAGAAAGAGGTTCACAAAGATAGAATTCCGACACGTCCCTAGAATCCAGAATGAGTTCGCTGACGCACTGGCCACCTTGTCATCTATGATCCAGCATCCAGACAAGAACTTCATCGATCCTATCCCGGTAGGGATCACAATCAGCCGGTTTACTGCGCCCATGTTGAAGAGGAAGCAGACGGAAAACCTTGGTTTCATGACATCAAGGAGTACTTGGCAGAGGGAGAGTACCGGAGCTTGCAAACGCTACTCAGAAGCGCACTCTTCGAAGGTTATCAAACAATTTCTTTCACAACGGAGGAATTCTGTATAGGAGGACTCCCGATCTGGGTTTGCTAAGATGTGTCGAAGCAAAGGAAGCAACAAAGTTGTTGGAAAAAATACATGCTGCCACATGCGGTCCTCATATGAAGGGGTTTGTTCTATCAAAAAAGATACTTCGGGCTAGTTATTTCTGGATGACCATGGAAACAGATTGAATCCAATATGTCCGCAAATTCCATCGATGTCAGATACATAGGGATATGATAAAGGTACCTCCCAGTGAGCTTAATGCAACAAGTTCACCCTGGTCGTTCACCGCTTGGGGCATGGATGTTATTGGACTAATCGAGCCTGCAGCCTCCAATGGACACAGGTTCATTCTGGTTTCCATTGACTATTTCACCAAATGGGTCGAAGCAGCATCCTACAAAGCAATTACTAATATAGTGGTAGCCGACTTTGTCTGCGACCGCATTGTTTGTCGATTTGGAGTTCCAGAGTCAATCATCACCGATAATGGTTCCAATCTCAACAGTGACTTGATGAAAGTAATGTGTGAAACCTTCAAGATCAAACACAAGAATTCTACAGCATACAGACCTCAAATGAATGGATCCGTTGAAGCTGCCAACAAGAACATCAAGAAGATACTGAGAAAGATGGTAGAGAAGCACAAGCAGTGGCATGAGAAGTTGTCATTCGCTCTGCTGGGATACTGCACCACGGTTCGCACATCAACCGGGGCATCTCCTTACGTGTTGGTATACGGTACAGAAGTCGTCATTCCTGCTGAAGTTGAGATCCCATCTCTGAGAGTCATAAAGAAGCTAAGCTCAGCGACGCAGAATGGGTAAGAAGCCGCTATGAGCAATTGGCCCTCATAGACGGAAAAAGAATGAACGCAGTTTGTCATGGTCAGCTATATCAGAACCGAATGACCAGAGCCTTCAACAAGAAAGTCAAACCAAGACGATTCACACCGGGGCAACTGGTGTTAAAGAAAATCTTCCCTCATCAAGATGAAGCCAAGGGGAAATTCTCTCCCAATTTCCAAGACCCGTACATGGTTCACCGAGTACTAACAGGAGAAGCACTCATACTAGCAGAAATGGATGGAGAAATTTGGCCTAAACCAATCAACTCAGATGCAGTCAAGCGCTACTATGTGTAATTTTTATGTTTTTATCAATGTTGTAAATTGAAATACGCCTGAGCTGATTCCCGTTTAAGAGGGGATACGTAGGCAGCCCTATGGGTTCGGTCACATTTTAATAAAAATTTCATTTCCCCACGAATGGAAACTGGAGCCGAATTTTGAGAAGGGACCTCAAAATTCCGAAGCAAGTTCAGCCGAGCACCGCACCAGTAACAGCCAGAAGCCTTCACCCATCAAACTGGGGCAAAATTTTGAGGAGGATCCTCAAATTTCCGTAGCAATAGAGGTTGCAATGTCTTGAACTGCGTTGTGGTCGTCGGTTCACCCAAAGAAAATTATTTTTCAATTATATGTTATATCATATTTTTATAAAACCATGCATATTTATTTCTCAAAAATAGCTTGTTTTAGCAACGCTACCCCTTTGGTACAAACAAAGTTATCATCATCAAGAAGACAGGCCGAGCCGAGCCGAGCCAGTGGGGATACGAACTAACCCTCCCCTTTACAGAACTCACAATTTTTCTTTGGATGCAGGCACAAATACGGCGAAAGCCCAAAAACATCCTATTACCCCCGCAAGACGCTTACTCCTCAAGGATACGCTCTCAAACTCGGCGTACATGCCGACGCTTACTATTATCGCAAACAACGCTTTATTCACAATAATCATATCGTCGAAACTTATCATCAGCTAAGAACTTTTACTGTCATTTTATTTCTTGCATTGCATAAGGCTACTATTCTGCCTTTTGAGACTAAGCAGTGTCTCCCCTACATTTATTTTCTTGCACTGCATAAGGCTACCATTCTGCCTTCCGAGGTTCCACGCTACCTCCCCTGCATTTTATTTCTTGCATTGCATAAGGCTACCATTCTGCCTTCCGAGGTTCCACGCTACCTACCCCGCATTTTATTTCCTGCACTACATAAGGCTACCATTCTGCCTTCCGAGGTTCCACGCTACCTCCTTCTGCATTTTTATCTCCCGCGTTGCATAAGGCTACCATTCTGCCTTCCGAGGTTAAACTCTACCTCCCCTTCATTTTCTCGCATTGCATAAGGCTACCATTCTGCCTTCCGAGGTTAAGCTCTACCTCCCCTGCATTTTCTCGCATTGCATAAGGCTACCATTATGCCTTCCGAGGTTCCACGCTACCTCCCGGGCATTTATTTCCTGCATTTCATAAGGCTATCATTATGCCTTCTGAGGTTCCACGCTACCTCTCTCTGCATTCCACTTCATTACGCAAAGCTCCTTTCTACCTTTTTAAAGCACTCACCTTTCGTTACCCTATTTATTTACGCTTTCTTTCGGGCTAAGCTCTGCCCCTCTTTCTTTTCGCGAATCGCAAGACTAAGCTCTGTCTTGTCCACATCATACTACGGCATTCTTCATGGGATGAAATATCGCCAACTTGTCCAAAGGCATCATCGTTCAGAGGAACCATTTTCATGATCCGAGAACATCATTTCATGGCCTAAGGATCTCTTTTATTCAACCTGCACATCATTATTCAAAGGCACATGGTTCGGAGGCACCATCCTCATGGCCCGAGAACATCATTTCATAGCCTGCGAATCCCGCACCAAGCAATTCATGGCCCAGGACATCATGGTCTAAGGACATCATCCTAATTGTCCGAAGACAGCATTCATAGTCCAATGGGAACTTGCATCATATTTATATTATGCACGATATATGCTTGTTACTTACTTGCAGGTAATCCGGCCGGAACAGCCAACCAGGCAGGAGCGGACCGCTCCAGTTATCCAAAACAACCCCGTAAGACCTTCCAATTTTGCCCCACCTTGCACCTTGCATCCGTTCTTGTGAGACATCACGGCATATTTCGCCGATGATTTCGGAACTACATACGGCCTGATTTCTGTGAAACCAGGGATATGTAGGCAGCTCAGAAGCCAGGGTGCGGCCTAGTTTTACCCCACAGTTTCACTCTGGTCAAAATTGGCCATCATATCTTTACCCGACAATTCTTTCATCCCTCTCGGGTAAAGAGGGGTAGCTGTTGATACCCAATTTTTCCTCAAATTATTTTCAAACTTGCATATAAGATCTCAAAATTACTCTTTGCAATAATGAGCATTTTTTCAATTTTTTCATACTTTTATTTAATTTATTTCCCTGTCTATTTAACATTTCATATTTAAAATAATTCATAAATTATGCTCTAAATAATTTTAAAAATACTTCCTAGCTCACTATATCAGTTGTAATCATTTTCTATTTATTAAAATCCAATTATTTTATAAATTAGCCAATCGGGCATTATTTAGCTATAATTAAATGATTTTGCAATTATAACCCAATTGCACACTTTATGTTACTTTAATTCGATAATTAGACATTTTTTATATTTAATATTGTTTAATTCCCTTAATTTCATTTATTTAAACTCAATTTCATTTTTTGTATAATTATTGGCTGTTTATTTAATTATTTATCTATTTTTTGGGATATTTAATATCTAGCCACCTTTTATTTAAAAAACTAGCCTAATTAAATACTCAACCCAAACCCAATTAACCCAAGATCCAAACCAAATCCGTCCCAGCCCAATCCTAATCATTACCCGGCCCAACCCCTAATTAAATCTGAGTCGTTGATCAAATAAGATCAACGGCCCAGATCCCCCCTTTCCTAAATTAACTCTCACCTAACCCCCCTCCCCGTCTCATTTTCGAGACTCCTCACTCTCTCTCATCTGTCTCTTCTTCTCCCCCTTCTCTCTAGAACCTTCTGGTTCTTCGTCTTCTCCGATGGCCTTCTCCAGCCACCTCCAGCCTCACCCCTTTCGACTACCAGCCACCATGACTCCTCTTTCTCCGGTCTACTTCATCTCTGAGACCTTCAGTGGTCTTTACCATGCCCAACAACTACTGGGGTTCCTGCTTGGTTGGCTTTCCGACCTCCTCCGGTGGGGTTTTGATGCGATCATGCCATAACTACCACTATCCCTGAGTTTCACAGCAGGTTCTTTTACTTTCTACGATATCTCTGAAACCCTAACTTTTGAACCATTTGATTTTTCTTAGATCTACATTGAATCTGGGTTTATTACTAGTATTATTACACTTTTTCTCAAAGGTTTTCCATTTTTAAACAAGTTCTACTTAGGGTTCCTAAAGTCTTTTCTTCAAACAATTTTCTCAAAGTTCCAGTGACTTTTCTCGCATGCTTAAGTGTTTACCACTCTGAATCATGGATAATTATGTTAAAACTTTAGTTTTAACGTTTCTTTAAATCTTTAGTATGTCTGCTCTTTTGATTTGTACGTGTGCCTGTTTTGTCATGAGTGCTTCCTGTTTCTTTGTGATTATTGCTTCGATGTGCTACTGAGTCTTTGATTTTGTCGTGTCTTATGCTTGAATCAGTATTATCTTGAATCCCTGAATGATTTTAAGTAGTACTGCATTGTTTTCTATATGCTGATACACGAGACATTCCCTTAATTAGTACAAATTTCGAATCCCTGATTTTGTGTGGATATTTGTACTGATTTCCGACTACTTCCTTTGGTTTACAACTTCAAATTATTTTATTACCTTATTATGTGATCGACTACTCTATTAATTGATTGTTACTGTTGTTTCTTTAATTAAACCCTAAGTACCTAGCCCTGATTACTTACGCTATACTTAAAGGTATTTTGAATGATTTCCTTATGAGAATTGTTTCCTTATTTTCCACTTTTTCCTTTGTCTTTGAAATGTCTCCCTTAATTAAGGGGAGACTTGGCTTGACTCTTATTTTACTAATTCCTAGTTCTTACCTTTACTAAACTACATTGATCCTTCCCTTATTAATCGTGTATTGATTCTTCTTGCCTTCTATATTACTGATTCTTACCGTTTGAATAAAATCCCTTGAGTTAAGGGAGTACTTGCCTTAATTTCCTGATTAATTGATTTCGAGTTCCTTCAATTACTACTTGACTTGATTTTTACCTTATTCACTACTTGCTTTTCAACTATATATATACTCTGCCTTCACTCTTAACAAAAGAGAGAACACTGAGATTCATACTGAAGACACTGATACATTACACAACACACACAACAATACATACTATTCTCTCTTGTGCTCTTGCTCTCTTTCTTTCTCTGTTCTACTGTTGTTCCCTGCTCTTGTCTCTTAGTAGCCGGATGTAAGCCAAGGCTGCTATTGTGCTCATACTTGGCTCTTTCACTCTACTGTGCTCTCTTGTTATTGGTATGCCCTAATTAATTTCAAAGTTCCAAACCAATGTGGTTATTACTACTTAAGTATGTCATGTTCTTAATTGTTCTCTACCTATGCTTCTACTGTTCTACATGCAATTAATGCCCTATATGCCTGTTGATACTTGCTAACTTATCTCTTTACATGCTTATGATTAAGTCTATACTTGCTTTACCTATTCTTGTATACACCTGCTAGGTCATCTCTTTCCTGTTCAAGTATCAAGTGTCCCTGATTCCCCTGAACCTTTATCTGTTATTACTACTTATGACTTACATGCTTATGGCTATCGTTTGCTCCTCATCTTACCAGTGCTACATGTATTCTGTTATTGCCTACTATTATGTCTAAATTCGACCATTTCTTGGTCCCCTGAATCTCTTTGATTTTGTGTACTCATGCTTAGTGAGTTTTCATAAGTCTATGTATCTCTTGGTGTTATTATGTGATCTATTTTTCCCTTTTGCCCCATTATCCTTGTGTGCAATCATGTACTGCTGAACTTTTGATTAATGTTTATGTTTGTTTTAAGTTAATCTTTCAAAAATAACTCTCCAGTTTTGAAAACTCCTCTTTTAAACTATATGCACTTCCCACTCTTCCTAGAAAACTTAGGTTCTACCCCCTCAGTGTAAGCATTGCTTAGGGAACCCATGAGTTCCCTATGAACTTTGATTCATTGAGGTTGGTAATTCCACACTGCACTTGTTCATCTTTGGCAATTATGGGTACTGGTATTGGCCAGGGACCCATGAGGGCCCTAGGGAACTTTGCCGCACCCAGGCCACTAAGGCTGTGAAACTCGAAAGGAGTGAGGCTGGGAGATTGGGCTGATTGAAAGCTCTCTATAGAAGTAGCTTCTTATTTTTTCCTTTCATTAATGTAATTTATTTATTATTGGTTTGTAATAATTTGTAAACGAATAATTGGGGCTGGATAGTAAATATGCGGGGGTTATGCATGCTTAGCTTAATAATGGGTAGAAAACATGCTTATAGGGTTTATTTATCTACATGTGCAATAGATAACCTGCCTAGGACATGCATCTCATGTATTAGAAATCCTTCTTTAGGTCCTCTACTTTCAGCATGTTATTATACTCATTTCGTAACCATGATCACAGTTAATAACAAACTAATAAACGGTCATAAAGCATTACCACTGCATTCTTCATCTAGAAACCATGTTCTTAGGGTACCCCTATGTGCATTAGATATCCTGTCCTTAGGACTTCTTATCTGTTCGAATTACAGTAGTTGAACGCCTAATTATTATGTTAATATAATAACCTTGTTAAAATATGGCTAAGTGGTTTAAAACGCTTCTGCAAGTATACCATCCTACGTGTCTAATCATAATCAAATATGCATGTTCACCCTTCAAAATAAGTAGGCAATGCGTACAACGTCTAGGCAAACCATAGGCCTAACATGTATAAAAAGCAAATTGATTGTGCTTTGTTTGCTATCGTTAAAACTGACCAGCCCCCCTTTAAACATTTTTGAAGTCTGCTGCTCCCACTCTTATTTTGCATCTCTGAAGCTCACACTACTTTTACCAAAAACTCCCGCTCTGTTTTAAAATAATTTTGAAGTTGTGCATTTTACTTCTCATTACTGATTTCTTGATTCCTGTTCCATTATGTCTTCCAACTATTAGGTTTCAAAGTTACATCATTCTGCAAAAGTCATTCTATCTCTGAATACTTGTTGAACTATTTTCTAAAGCGATTTATTAAGGTCTTATGAACTACTGGATTCTCACACTCATTTTTTGGATTACTGAATTTCAAAATAAAGACATTCCTATCTCGACTACTGGTTTTCTGAAAGCTATCTTTCCTTTTACTGGAAATTTTTAAAATTACTGTATACTTCTAACTGCTCAAGCTGCTGCGTTTCTGAAAAGCAATCATCTCTTTTTATTATTCAATCTTAACTGAACCTTCTGCTTTCACTGCTAAGTTGCCAAAATATATCCTTTTGAAACTTACTGTTTCAACTTTAGCATTCCTGTTTTTAAACTCCCATCTTTGAGACCTTAAATGTGTTTGAGACGTGCTACCTACGTGTTTACTTGTGGAGGGATCTGTGAGCCTTTGTTTGTCTTTACTTGTTCCCTTATTTTTAGTCCTATTTGTGATGTATGTCGCTTAGTATTTTATCCTCTTAAACCTAGGAGTTCAGCCTAGTACTCACCTTTTAGGATTAGTAGTCCTAAATACCCTCCAAGACTTATAGGATGGGACGGATAATAGCACGCAATAAGCATTCGTGACCAACACACGCGCTTTAAATAACCTTTATGGGTTGGGAAGGGTAGAATACGGATATGATGACCTGTGCGCTAATACCACGTGTAGCCGCATCTTCGAGGTGTGACATACCGGGTATTGCATTGATGTGATCTGTATTACTTTAAACCTAGGACAGTTCTTTTCAAATGTTTATTTTAATGCTTTCTCCAAAACTTTTACAGATTTTCATGCTTGTTTGAAATCCCCTCTTATATGAACGTTACTTGCTACTTGTTCACCGTCCAAATTCACAAGATTTCTTGGTTGGGACCCACAATTGTGGATCTTGAGGGGTGCCTAACACCTTTCCCTTGGGATAATTTCAAGCCCTTACCCAATCTCTGGTAATGCAAACTAGTTTATGAGTTATCAACTCTAGGTGCCCTAACGCACCATAAAAATCGTTAGGTGGCGACTCTTCCTTAAACATTTCCTTTAAGGAGTTGTCCAAAATGTCGTAAACCCGATCTCTTCGTACCTGACCCGTGCGATAGAAAAAGGAGGTGCGACAATGAGTACGCCAACTAAGTAGTAATGAAAATAAGTCACAGTCTGAGAAATATAAAACACACAGTATAGATACACAATTTCACAAAAGCCAGTAAAACACCAAGTCACCAGGTAGTATTCATCAAATACGTAAGTTCGAAATCAGTTTCTAGAAAATCCTTGAAACAAGTGTAATATCAGTATATCTCAGTAAAAACCAGTTCGAAAACAAAGTAAATCATAGTTTGAAAACTCAGTAAAAATCTTCATAAAACTGCCCCTCGGGCCATAATCATTTCTCGTAACAATATCTTTCAGTATTAGCCCATCAGGCAACCTCACAATCACTCTGCCTATCAGGCAACCTCACAATCACTCTGCCTATCAGGCAACCTCACAATCACTCTGCCTATCAGGCAACCTCACAATCACTCTGTCCATCAGGCAACCTCACAATCACTCAGCCCATCAGGCAACCTCACAATCACTCAGCCCATCAGGCAACCTCACAATCACTCTGCCTATCAGGCAGCCTCACAATCACTCAGCATAAGCCCCGCGGGCATCATTCATTAGGTACCTGCGCTCAATGGGGGTGTGTACAAACTCCGGAGGAGCTCCTATAGCCCAAGCGCTATAATAGCCACATCATGGCATAAATCACACACAATATAGACCCGCAGCCTCACTCATATCATATCATCCTCACAATATAGGCTAGCAGCCTCACTCAGTCAGACACTCTCAGTTTTCCCCTCATGCCATAATTATCCCGGGTTCTCGACCCAAAAACAGTGTTTCATTTTCAAGAAGTAGTATCAAAATACTCTGAGTGTCAAAATAGTTTCACAGAAAAGACTGAGTAAAATCATAACATATCAGTGAGGATAATAGTAAAACATCCCCCAAGGGGTAAACAAGTCGGCACTAGGCCCCAAACACGGCTTACAGCCCAAATCATATCAAGTATATATAGTACAATTGGAAATAAGCTTTAAAAAGCCGTTTCGCAACTCAATAGTTACCTCAGTAAGGAATATATCCCCAAAGTTTCAACCTTTGCATTTCAAAACCCGTGAAAGGGTGCATAGTCCGGGGTTTCATACCCTCAGGACAGGATTTAAAGACATTACTTACCTCAAACTTGCCCGGAACTATTCCACAACACGCTTGCCTCTCGAATCAACCTCCGAAGGCTCCAAATCTACCAAGTTCAGATTTTTATCATCAATATGTTCTTAAGGAACAATTTCCAATCGAAAGATATCAAATTTAACCCAAAAATCCGAAATCGGTAAAAACTCGACCCCCGAGCCCGCGTCCCTAAACTCAAATTTTTTTATACAAAAGTGTTCTTCGTCCTCTCACGAGTCCGTACATATAAAGAACACCAAAATCGGAGTTCGTTTGACCCCTCAAATCGACCCCTAAAGGTCTCATAATCTCAAGCCCTAAACCCAATTTTTCTACTGATTTTCCATGAATTTACATTGGTTTTATGTTCTATAATCATCCATAATCGAGTTTTAATGATCAAAATACTTACCTTTATGAAGAACAAGGATTTCCCCCTTCAAAATTCGCCCCCAAAGCTCTCTGTCCGTACAATAATGGTGCAAAAAGGGTTTAAGTCGCGAAAGGTTAAATTTATATTTTTTGAACAGTGGTTCCGCACCTGCGGCCACTTAAGCGCACCTGCGGACCCGCACCTGCGGTCCCAGGTCCGCACCTGCGACTTCCCTTAAGCGGGCTAACTTCCACACTTGCAGCCTCTTCTCCGCACCTGCAATTCTCTACTAAGACTCTCAATTCCGCACTTGCGGTGCTCTGGTCGCTCCTGCGGGCCCGCACCTGCGGTCAAACTTCCGCAAGTGCGGTTACACCAGCACCAACAGCTGAAGCTGCATATTTCAAGTTCCAAACTTCCCGCTAACCATCCAAAATCAATCCCGAGCCCCTCGGGACCCCAACCAAACATACCAA
>ML265762.1:0-10021 GCA_005239495.1 Nicotiana undulata | reverse complement strand
TAATGAATCTCTCATTTTTCTGACTGGCCTTTTCTTTTGCAGAACACTCATATTTAGAATGGCTAGTCTTCCCACAATGGGTGCAAATTTTGTTTCCAGGGAGAGTGGGATACTTGCTTTTGGGATCCCATTTAGGCAATTGAATCCCAAAACCAAGCCCTCTCCAGTTGCTACTATGATTCTCTTGGAGCCATATTAAAGCATCAGAAGACTTATTCCACTTACGTGTTCTATCAAATTCATGTTTGACTTTGCCAAGTTCTTCTTTAAGAGACTTTATCTGCTCATCTTTGGCATACATTTTATCTTTCAATTTACCTAAGTCTTCTTCTAGCTTCGCATGAGAGTGATCAACTACCTTTTTACTGGATCCTAGTCTTAACTTTAAATTTTCAGATTTTAGTTCTAGAATCTCAGTTTCGAGTGGTTGAACCTGGTTCATCAAGACAGTGTTTTTCTTTTCAGATTCACTGACCCTTATTTCCAGGTCCATGCATTTTGCTCTCAGCATTGCACACTCTTTAGATAGTTGATCTTTCTCTTTAGTTGTCTCCTCAGAATCATCAATGAAGTCAAGTAGCAACTCATAGAGTTTATCCTTAGATAGAAACTTTATTTTTGTTTTAAGATGTGAGATACTTACCTGTGGTTCTTCATAAGTCTCCTCATCAGATTCTCCAATTGCCATGAGAGCCTGATCTTCTGTCTCACCGTCTTCTGATTATTCATCTGAACTTTCCCCCCAAGCAGCAACCATAGCCTTTGTAGTAGTTTTCTTGGGTTGGACCAATTCTTTCTTCCTGTTCTTTCTTTCATATATCTCCTTCCTCCATTCTACTTCCCACTGGGGGAAATTCTTGATGAGATGATCAGTTTTTTCACACTTGTAGCATCCCTCATTAGCTGTCCTTTCAGGATCCTTTGCCTTGTTGAAGTTTCCCCCTCTAGAGATTCCTTTCTTCCTCATGAGAAAGTTTCTGAATTCTTTGGTGATCATGGCCATCTCATCATCCTCCAGATCTGCTCCCTCTGTGATCCTTAGTGCTAGACTTCTTTCTTTCTTTGGGGCATCCATTTTCATGGTCTGCCTTCTGAGTTCATAAGCAGTAAGGTTGCCAATCAACTCATCTAGTCTAAGGGTTGCCATATTTTTGGATTCCTGAATGGCAGTTATCTTGCTTTCCCAGGAGATAGGCAGAACCCTTGTCAAAATCTTCTCAACCTTGTCTTCTTCAAGGATGACTCTTCCAAGAGACTTGAGTTCATTAGTCAAGGTTGTGAACCTTGTGTACATCTCCTGAATTGTTTCACCTTCCTTCATAGTGAAGTTTTCATACTGAGAGTATAGCAATGTACCTCTAGACCTCTTCACTTGAGTTGTTCCTTCATGTGCCACTTGTAGAGTATCCCAGATTTTCTTGGCAGTGGTGCAGCTTTGGATTTTGTTATATTCATCTGGGCCTAGTCCACACACTAGCCACTTATTGGCCTTGGCATTCTTCTCCCATTTCTTCAGATCCTCAACTGTGCGGTCAGCCCTAGTCTTAGGCACATCTACTCCTTCAGCAGTTTTCTTCATTGTTGCAAGTGGTCCATCAGTGACTATGTCCCAGAGTTCATAGTCCTCTCCAATAAGGTGATCCTTCATTCTATTCTTCCACCAAGAATAGTACTGGCCGTTGAAGAGTGGTGGCCTTGCAGTTGATTGACCTTCCCAGTTCCCAGGTGGTGCACTCATCTTGATCTTTTCCTAGGTGTTAGCCTCTTCAAGGATAACCTGCTCTGATACCAATTGTTGTTTTAGACATCAATACTATACAATATTACAAGTTAATTGTGCAGTACCCAATTTTCGAGTGTTGTCTAATAAGAAGAACATGGTTCTTCTTAGTCTACTACTTACTACTATTTGCGGAATACNGATCAGTTTGTACCTATTACAATTGCTTCTATGAAAGTTGATAAGATACAGTATTTAAACTCCTACTACAATCAACTAGACTCAATATATAAATAATGGAACTGTTTCTTCTAGTTGAACTGTAGCCTTTGTATCGCACAACAATTATGCTTGCAGAATCTCTGGAACTTTTGCTTCAGAACTTGATTCACTTTAGCACTTGTGTGTTACCTCTTTAATAAGTATTACATTGATAATTTATAGAGTCCGTTTGTTGAGTCCATGATTCAATTCTGATCCAACTCTTCCTTGGTAAACGAGTTTGATTGTAACTCAACTTCCTTCCTCTATTTCTGTCCTAGCTGAAATCAACTTTTGTATTCTCTTATCAATTTGCAACCTTTTCATATTAGGAGACATTCTCTTAGTTCTTTGATACTTAGCAATCACTGATATCTCCTAGACTTGTACGATTCGTGATCCAACTGCTTCATTCAGAAGTGTATGCCATGATGGACCTGGTTCAACTGAACACCTTTTGTTAATCTTCAAAACCCATTCAGTGACATGTGCCAACAGAAAAAATGGGGCGCGATAGGTGCCATCACGACTAGTGGATTTTGGGTTGTCACAGATCCGCTCCGCGACAAAAGAGTCTCACCTGCGAACCACACTGCACATGCACACTAACAAACCGCAGAAGCGAGGCCGCTTCTACGCACTTACCTCTACACCTACGAACCCAACTTGGGTTGCCAAATTCCGCATCTACGCTTCTTCATCCGCATGTGCGAGTCCACACCTGCGGTCTCCCTTCCGCAGGTGCGAAACACCAGAAACCAGCAATCTACAGCACATGCCTAAGTCCAAATCTCACTTCGTTAAGCATCTGTAACACACCCGAGGCCCCCGGGACCTCAACCAAACATACCAATCAGTCCTAAAACATCATATGAACTTAGTCGAGCCCTCGAATCACATCAAACAATGCCAAAAACACATATCACCCTCTGATTCAAGCTTAAAGAACTTCAAACTTCAAATTTCTACAACTGATGTAGAAACCTACCAAACCACATCTGATTGACCTCAAAATATGCACAAAAGTCGTATTCATCATTATGGACCTACACCAACTTCCGAAATCAGAATCCGTCCCTAATATCAAAAATTCCACTACCGGTCAAAATCTCCAAAAATTCGACTTTCGTCATTTGAAGCCTAAATCAGCTACAGACTTCCAAAACATAATCTGGACATTAAGTCAAAAATCACCCAACAGAGCTAACGGAACCAATGATACTTCATTCCGGAGTCGTCTTCACACAGTTTCCGACTACGATCCAAATCCTAAGACTTAAGCTTCTGTTTAGGGACTAAGTGTCCAAAACACTCCGAAACCACAACCAACACCTTGTTGATACCTAAGTTTTCCCAAAATATTTTTAAATTACATGTATACCTTCAAAATCATGCATTAATATCAATTGGTATTTGTCCATAATTATTCTACATTTTTATAAATTTGTCCAGTATTTTATTTCCAACAAATAATTACAAAAGTGCATCACAAATGATTTCAAAGGAATTTTTTAATTTAATTTATTGTTTATGGTCCTATTAAGACCAGATTATTCCATAAATAGCCAAATTGGCACCTTTTGGCTATAATTGCAATAACTTTGCAATTATAGCCGATGCATATAATTCTGTACTATTTTTACCAGAAATTAGTCTTTTGTATTTTGAAATACCAAATAATCATTTTGAAATATTTCCATGCATGAAATTCATTTTTTATAATTAGTAATTATTTTATTAAATTATTTTAATTAAATTATCTTGGTATTCAACAAATAGCCCCATTTTGTTTCAATTATAGTCTATTGAATCAGCCCAAATACCTTATTAGACCAGCCCAAAGACACCCAAGCCCAAACCTAAATCCTACCTGACCCAATCCTCCCAAATCCTGGTTGTTGATCATTTTTTATCAACGGTCTAGGTTTATTCTTTCCTTAATTAACCTAATGACCTACCCCCAAACCCCTCATTTTCTCCTCTCACACCCTACGTCACCCTTCCCTTTCTCTCCCAAACTCCCTCGGCCCTAAGCCTAATCTCTCTCAACATTGCTTGCTCGCTGTCAACTATGATGGTTCACCACCACTCCCAGCCTTAACGTCTCTCCTATGACCGGGATTCCTACCGTCTTTGAGGTCCTCAAAGGACCAGTGGCCGGTTCGCTCACACCTGGGCCTGTTCTCACCATCCTCAGGGAAACCATGGCTCGATTGAGTAGGATCGTCCTATTTTCTTGTTAGATCTATGGTTTCTAAGCCGGTCTCTCTATCTCTGGGTTATTTTTCTCGAAACCCTAATCTCTTCTCTTGCACCTTTTAGATCTTTAACAGATCTGAGAACATTCGAACTACTATTGCTTGTTTTTATGAAAACCTTCCTATTTTTTAAAAGCGTCCCTTCATTTTTCCTAACTAGGGTTTCTAAAACCTTTTTCTTCAAAACGATTTCTGGTCTTTTTAAGTGTTATTCTCTGATTCTCATATGTTTAAACGACTTTTGTTAAGTTTCCTTTTTATGTTGAAAACACCTAATTTTTCAACACTGTGTTAGAATTCTAAGTTCATCCTTGCTTGTTTGCTATATGGTTCTGCTATGTGTGTTCGATTCTCATGAATATGCTTAGGTTAATTAGAGTATTTTGTGGTTTTCACCCCAGTAATATCTTATTAGGGTTTCCGATTTGGTTCTTCCTGTTTACACTGGCTTCATTTGTTTATTCATGGAAGTTTATATTATTTCCCTTAAAATCAGTACTATTTTCGACTCTTTGAATCCTTGATTTACTGGTTGATACTCCTATACTGATTTCCGAATATTTTTCCTATTTTTATAACCTTTAGAATATTTCTTACCTTATTATATTATTAGCCGTATTGTTTTACTGATTCTTACTGCTATTTCCTTAATTAGACCTTTATTAACTACCCCTAATTACCTATTTTGTACCTATATTGTTTGAATTCTTTCCTTAAATTATTTCATGTTCTTTACCATTGGTAAGTCACTCCCTTAATTAAGGGAAGACTGGACTGATTTTACTTTTAATTGATTATGTGGCTCTTCAATTTTTGAACAATTTGATTCTTACCTTGTTTACCTAGCTTTCAAACTATTATATATACTCTCTTCTCTTTTCATTACACACACGAACACATTAGTTCACAAACTCTCTCTTACACTTAAAACTTTTCTACTCTTTCTTGTTACTTGCTACTATTACTGAACTAGCCGGTTGTAAGCCAAGGCTAGTTATTGCACTCTACTACTTTACACTTAGTGTCTACTCTGCTTAACTGGTATGTTCTGATTTAAATCCATGTTCCAAACCCTATGTGTTTTCTTGCTACTTTAGTTTACTAGTTACCAGTTTATTTCTGTCTATTATTTGACTTTTCAATATGTAATTAACCTGTTTAAATCATTGTTAGTTCTGTCCTAATTCAACTTATGATCAGCATGTTATGAACATGTCCATTCCTTTGTAGTATGTCTCAGACTGATTCTGCTCTATTTATGTATGTTTGGATGATTGACTGTTTGTTACCTAGTTTCTGGTATGCACTTGTTTTTGCAAATCAATTTGTTATCCTAAATTGGTCTAGCTCTATGCTTAACTCTGTTTAGTACCACTATGTCCTCACTATTTGTTATGAAATTCATACACCTGTGCTATGTATGTATTATTAGTTATCACCTAATCCCATAAACTCCTAAAAAGCTTATGCGCTTCTGTTAGTTATGTGTTTCACTATGTGTGTTCTATCTGTCCCCAACTCCCATTACCCCTGTGTGAAAGACTATTGTTGAACCTGTTTGCTCTGTAGTTGATCTACTGTTTGTTTGATTACAATGTCCTTGTTCAAAGTATTTTACTACTAATCAACTCCTATTTTTATAAGACTTCTTCACTCAACCGAGTCCTTTCCAATATTGTTTTCCTATCAAACCTTTTCAAAACTATGTCAAGCACTCTCACTCTACTCTTAAGTCCCTAGGTTCTGCCCCTCCAGTGTGTGACTGCCTTTGGATCCCTGTGAGATCCCTCTGAACTCTGACACACTGGAGTTGTCCCTTCCACACTGCACTTATTGAGTTCTGGTTATGAAAATCTGGATGTGAGCACTGCCCGGGATCCTTGAGGTCCTTAGAGAACTCTGACACACCCGGACATGAGATTGGCTATGAAACTTTGGGCATTTGAGGTTATGGAAAATCTGGTATCCTCAGGATACACTTGGGCCTGCTTCAGGCTCCCTATAGTTTAACTTCTTCTCTTTTTTATTGATTTATGTAATTTATTCAGCTGCTGGTTTGTAATAATTATTGTAAACAAATATTGGGGATGGCTAGTGAAACGGGGAGGGTAGCTATATAATCCTATTAATGTCAATGGGTAGAAAGCATGTCTTAGGCTTCACATTCCTTATATCTGCATTAGAATTCATGTTTAGGACTAATATGTTCATCCAAATCATTCCAGACATGCACTAGATACCATGTTCCAAGGATTTCATATTTACTGTTTCAGCATCTCAGCTGTCACTAATCCATGTTTTACGCTTATCACTTAGAGATTCTGCTACTAGGACAATAAATAACATTAACATAAAAAACTGTTAACCTTGTGTGCATTCAGAAATCATGTTTCAATAATCCTGCTATTCTTGCGTGCATTCAGAAATCATGTTGTAACAATAGGAATTTTGTGCATTTTGAAGTTATGTCTTAACAATTCTTTCATTTGTATGTGCATATTAGATACCATGCTCTAAGATTCTGTTTGTATTTGTTTAAGGCACCTAGTTTAATTACTGGTTCATGAAAAGGTATAAAACAGTCTCCCGTATAATTGTCATGATTAAAATAAAACTGGTAACAATCTCTGCATTCTCAGATTCGTATCACCTAGAACAGTATGCTTTTACGTAAAGCAGCTTCTGAACTGTCTAATAATTCTGGTAACTGTTATTATGCACAATCCCTCGCCTAGGCAAGCCTTAGGTAATCAATCTCTATAAAAATAGAAAAATGTTTGATTGTGTTTGCTGCTTAATGACTCAGAGGTTTAAAATCAGTAGGCAAATTGATTAGGGCCCTGTTGTTGAGTTATGAAATAAAGTTGCATATTTCTGTGCATTGATGCTCACTTAGATATCATGTCCTAAGATTTTTCTAAATTTTCCTGTATCTGTGTTTGAGACGTGCTGTTTATTTGCATTATATGTGGAGGTAAACATGAGCCTTTTAACTGTTTTCCTTCACTTACTTGGTAAGTCTTACTTGTTCTTGCTTGTCGCCTAGTATTTTCCCTTTTGAAACCATAGGGGTTTGTCTAGAGCTTTCCAAAGGTAGAGGTTTGGAATTCCTCCATGACCACAAGGAAGGGACGGGTAACAACATGCTTAGAGTTCGTTAAAATCAAATTCGCCTAATAACCACTAAGGGGTGGGATAAAGGGTAGAAAAGGATATGATGACCGGTGCGCTAATGCCACGTGTAGCCCCTCACTGAGGAGTGATTACCGGGTATTACATGGATGTGATCCTATAAGATAAACAACTTAGGACTTTCCTTTCCCTTTATCACATATGTGCTTAGACTGTGAATCTTTCAAAACCTTTATCCGTTTACATATGTGTGCTTAGACTGTGAATCCTTCAAAACCTTTATTTGTTTACATATGTGTGCTTAGACTGTCTATTTGCTACTTGATCAATTCACAAAGTCCGTTTGGCCGGGAACCACAGTTGTGGACTTTAAGGGTGCCTAACACCTTCCCCTTGAAGTAATTTCAAGCCCTTACCGAATCACTGGTTGTACAACTAGTGACCCTTAATAGGTGTCCTAACGCATCTTAATTCGTTAGGTGGCGACTCTTCAAATCCTTCACATCCCTTATCCCAAAAGGAAATGAGTTGTCTCAATAATGTCAAAACCTTGACTGATCCAAAAGGAGAGGAAAAAGGGGGCGCGACACACCTCCCAACAAGAAATATAAGCAAAAAGAGATACGCGGGAAACAGTAAATAGGGGATCAAGGCTATAGCTCTCAAAACGGCCGGTCGGGTCGTTACAATATAATAGAAATGTTAGATAGCACATAACCCTTGATCGTTTTCATTACATTGATAACATAAAAATCTAATCTTCATATGTTCAAAGTTCATTATTTGTTTTTCTTTATTTTAATTAGTTTAGAATCAAATACTTCTAGTTTTAATTCTTGTTTAGATAATTAGGATAGTCTAATTTAATTAACAATTAATCACAAGTCCTTGTGGGTTCGATATCCGACTTTTTGTCACTTTATTACTTGACGATCGCCTATAATTGCGTGTGCGTTTGACCGCAACACTCACCGATTAACACAAAACCTCGTCGAAAAGCTTTTCCATAGCTATAATCAAACTTCTTTTGTTCTGGAATTATTAAACTTCAAGAGTGTGAATTTATTGTGTGCTTGAATGAAGTTTTTCAATTTACCATGTTTGATTGGTTAAATTTTTTTAGAAATATTTTTCTAATGAACTCATTTTTCCTAATTTAAGGAAAAATGACTTTAATTCCTACCAAGAGGAGAAAATATATTTCTTGAAAATTCTTTTTCAGCCTTTCTCACCCCAACCGTAAAAGAGTATTGTTACTTTGCATTGTAATAAGGAAATAACTTTCAACATAAAAAAATATTTATTAACTTTTTTATTTTTTATTTTTACTTTCAGTATACTAATTTTGATGCGATGGCGCATTTTTCACTTCTATATATTTCTATCTCTTATTGACTAAGTCAAATTTATATATTTTAGCTGTGGTCGACACAATTCTTGTATTTCTAGACCGTGGCTCGTATATATAAAACAAATCCCACAGCATCTATACGTCAGATTTGCATTATATAATGAATTAAAGTCAAGCATCTCATTTTAAAATAAATCCCACTGCCCCTCTTTATATATATACTCTTTTATCACATTACAGAGGACTTTAGAGTATAGTTATAGTTAGTGCATGTATAAAGACTATATAAACAAGTAGTACTATACATATGAATATATGATAGTTGAAAGTCAAAATGTCTTGAATTTTAATTGTGCAAGAGTTTGAATACGCAAAATATGGCACCACATGCCAACTATGCTACAGTTGGATTTAGCATTCATGCATACGCGTAAACCCCTTATCTTCTTAATTGGTGATTAATTTGTTTTTAGTTAATGAGAATAGAAAATTTAATTATCTAGCGAACCAATAAGAATGATGATTTAAAGTACGAGTCTTCATGTACGCGCCATCTCAAGAAGTAAATTTTTTGTAAGAAAATTATATTTTTTAAAAATTGTGTTTGAATTATAAAATAAGTGTATGCTTCTAAAATTGATGAACATTGATCATACATAGCTAAATCAAATAATCAATATTTACCTAAATGTTATTCTAATTTAATATTTTAATCAGGTTAATTTTATAAGTTATTGTGCTTCGTTTTTAGTTTCAGTAAAAATACATATCCCTCGAAGATTTGAGAATTTTCGAGAAAATATTTTTGAAAAGCTATTCAAAGTTCATTCGAGAAGACACAAACAAGGTTAATTAGCTATACTTTTATTACAATTATGTAAAGATTTATCAAATACCATAAATTTAAAAATTGAATCTTATATCTTCTCAATTTATCTCCCTTTAAAGTTTTCAATGATACCCACATACTTGTTAAAATTCTGTATTTGTAAAACAATTTTGGAAATAATAAAATAATATAAACAATAATGTAAACGTAATGAAAAATTAATCCGAGCCCACTGAATTCACAGTGTTTCTTTAAGGAATTTAATCCCCTCCTAGTACCCAAGGTTATGGATTATTTCCTTCTAGGATAGAACGAATTTCACACTGGTGTAGTGGTAATTCAAACCACAGTGTTTCAGCGAACTCAAAGTTCGGTAGCAAATCACACTTACTTGCTTTCTTTGAAGATGAAAGTATGCAGAAAGAAGGAGGAGAACTCAGAAATTAGTATGTAAAATCTGAGAGAATGGA
>ML265761.1:190553-213885 GCA_005239495.1 Nicotiana undulata | reverse complement strand
CCAGTTCTTGGGAGGTTGGTTAGGCTGCTATTGGGTCGCTAATACGTATTTATATTATTTATGCTATGTTTGCATGCTTATTATTTAATTGTGAACTGTTATAATTGAATAAACGCGTAGTAAGGTGATGGTTAGCTAGCCTAGTTCCACGATAGGCGTCATCACGGCCTGTTAGGATTTGGGGTAGTGACAATTATATTTAATATGTTTGAAGAACAAGTTAATAAAGTTCAACAACAAATGATGCAAACGATTACTATCACATATTATCAAAGTTAGTTTATACGGTTAATATTTAAAATCTAGCAAGTCCAAAATTAAGAGCATTTTTAAACACAGAAAGTCTAACTCCTAACACCCCCCTTCTCGGCCATTTCTTCTCCTTTAACACAGGAAGTCTAACTCTTTTAACGTAGAGCTCTTAGAGTGCTCCTAATTAAAGGTAATATTTTAGTTAAAGTAAGGAGAGAAAAAAAAACTATTATTCTTACACAAAACGGAATAAAGGCTATTAAGATCGAAACTCACGATTATTGTTAAATAATCACTAGCTTTTACAAGAATAATATAACAAAGTCAAAGAGGAAGAAAAATGCCATCACAGTGGGATCAACATATAAAGTTGAAAGGCTAGGAAATAGCTTAGAAGTAAATCATTAAGCTATTGAATAAATCCTCCTAAGTCCTAATTCTGAGTTACAAATATTACACTATGGTAAAAATACAGAAAACAGGGCCCCAGGTTAAGGTAAAGAGTAGTCAATATTTTTCACTGCATTAGCATGATCAATGTGTCAGAATGTTATAAAACAAATAACTCCGCTTAATTATCCTATTGTGTGAGTGAGATCAAAATTTAATTACACACAATGAAACCAAAAAAAAAAAAACAAGGATTACTAATGTGATGACTCAAGGGGTCATTTTGTGTTTTAGGACTTATTCCACGCACATTAGCCTTAAAAATCTTATAATTATCCTCTTCGATATGCGTGCGCAGTCCAGAAGTAATTCCGAAAAGCATTTATGTGAAAAATAGAAGAAAAAATAATTTTTGAAATTTAAAATGATTTTTAGTTGACTTTGGTCAACGTTTTGAGTAAACGGATCCATACTCGTGTTTCACCGGTCCCAGCGGGTCCGTAATAAAATATGGGACCTTGACGTATACCCAGGATCGAATTCCGAGGTCCAAGATCGAGATATGAATTTCTGATGAAAATTGTAAGACTGAAAATCCATAGAACTAAGGAAAATGATTAATGTTTGATCACGTTGGTATCGTCCCCGTATTTTAGTTTCGGAGCTCGGTACAAGTTTATTATAATACTTAAGTCATGTTTGTGAAATTTGATAAAAATCAAAATTTATTTGACGTGATTCGGACCTTAGTTGAGATAATAGAAGTTTTGAAACTATCTTGAAAATTTCATGAGTTTTGGTGCTCAATTCGTAGTTTTAGGTGCTATTTTTGTAATTTGCTCGCACAAGCAAGTCCGTAGGATGTTTTAGACTTGCGTACATGTTTGGTTTGCAGCCCCGAGGGCTCGGGTGAGTTTTAGGTTACAGAATGATTTGGACTTAGAATAAATAGTTGGTGTGCTTTAGCTGTGTTGCAGACCTCAGATCTCGCAAATGCGAGGTCAGGGTTTTTAAAAACGAAAATATTTTTTCTTTAGAAAAAAATCTGAAAAACGAAAATAAAACGAAATGCTTTAACAAACTGAAAAAATATATTTTTCAAAAACGAAAATATTTTGTTGAAAATATTTTTTCCAGTTTTTAAAAACGAATATAGTTTATTAAAAACATTATTTTTTGTTTTTACAAAAAAAAAATCAGTTTTTACAAAAACAAATGCCTTAAAAAACTGGAAAAAATATATTTTTATTAAAAACTGAATTATTTTTTGTAAAATCTGGAAAAAAAAAGACTTTACTAAATTGGTGGACTATTGGTACATTAGTTTAAAAAAACGAAAAATATTTTGCAAAATATTTTTTTAAGTTTTACAAAAAGAATAATAATTATTTTTAATTTTGCATTGACCTAACGGTCAAAGGGCATAAATGAACCCAAAAAGTGGATGGGGGTATTTTTAGCCCAATAGGTGGATGAAGGGTATTTTAAAACCTTTTCTAATAGTTTAAGGACATTTTGAACCCCTTTCCGTATATTATATTGTAGGGAAACGGTTCAAATTTAACCATTTACTTTCGAATATTGTTTACAACTAACTTCCGTCATATTATTTGGGCAAATTTTACCCTGCCATCAATAAATTTTTAAAAATTACCCCCCAATCTATCAGATGACCTAGAATCTCCCAAATAATTTTAATTAAGCCACTTATTCTTCTTTTTTATCCGATATTTTCAAAATAGTTGGCATTTACCTGCTTTCTTAATTGAAAAAAATAAGAGAAAAAAATATTAAAATAGTAAAACGGTTAGTAAGAAACAAGTGATTTAAATTTTAAAAAAATGAAAGATTTTGGATTATCTAATAGATCAGGTGGTAATTTTTAAAAGTTTGTTGATGTTAGGGATAAATTTGGTCGGATAATATAATGGTAGGGTAAATTTGGCTGAATAGTATAACAGAGGTTAGAGGTAGATAATATAGGAAAGTAGAAGGGTATATTTGGTTGTTTCCCTTATATTTTAAATAGAGTTGGGCTTATCAGACCAACTAATATTTTTTAAAATATTTTTTGAATCATCGATTTGAGTCACCAAAAGCGCAATAACTTCAAGGTTGATATCTTTTTTACCTTCTCATTTATTGAACATAGCTCGTCTTTGATCAATTCATCTCAACCCATTTAAAGGTGGGCTAATTTTTAGCCTAAATTGTTCCACATGTAATTATGGCTAAATATTTTAGAAATAGTTTTTTTTGTTTGTTTGATATGTTATATAAGACCATAAAAAAAAGTCTTATTAAGTAAAGTTTGATAAGAGTTGGGCGGGCTGGGCTATGACCTGAAGTTTAGCTCATCTTGACTCAGCCTATCTTAACTCAAATAGCTTTTGGACCGTACATTTCACCCGCTCAATTATTAACTCTACCTATTTTGACCCACCTAAAATCAACCTAATCCACGGATTTGACATCCCTAACTCCAACAAAGAGAGTTCAAAGAGGATCCAAAGGGGAGGGGAATAAAAAAAAAACTAATATCTTTTTAAACTATATAAGTAGAGTTATCAAAACGGGTCAGTCCAGCCCAACCTAGCCCAAGCCTCGTGGGCTTTTAAATTTGGTGGGCTAGGACGGGCTAGCCCGCCATATGAATGTGCCTTAAAATAGCCAGCCCAACCCAACCCTAAGAGGGCCCCGGGCTTGGGCGGGCCGACCCTTCAACTTTTTTTAGAAAAAAGAATTTTTTTAAATCCTTAAATATTTTTTCGTGACGTAGTCGATTAATCATATAAACAAATTTTGTTTGCTTAGAGTGTACAAAAAGCTTGATATTTAACGAGGAATCTCGTAATTGAAATGAAAATTCTCTATATCTCTAGCTCTTCTTCTTAAAGTTACATGAATATTTTCTTAATACTTTTCTTTCATTTTTCTCAAATTCAGAGATTGCTTCAATAATTTTATATATTGAGGTTTTCTAATTTAGGATTAACATCATTTGCCGATTTCATCATTATAGTTCATAAAAATTTTAAAATTCCTGAAATTTGCTAGTGGTCGAATTTTTTTGTATGCATTTAAAATTGATCTTTTTCTATACTTTGAAGAGCAATTTAAATATTAATAATATATTAAAGTAATCCAAACTGATCATTGCCGCTCAAAGTAATATTTTCTTTTGAAAAAATATTATTGTTGACCACCTAAAACTTTTGAGTTCATTATAATTAAGTAAAAGAAAAACAAATTTTGTTATATTACATGCATGTCAAAAATCTAAATTTTAGTTGATATGGAGGGGTAAATGAGCAATCTAGGGTTGGGGAATGAATATTATAGTTAATATTTTGTTTAGTTTTTACTTTTTTAAAAATATTTTATAGTTAATTAATTGGAATTTTAATTAATTTTTGATCCACGAGCCCAGCAAAGGCCCAACCTCGATCAAGCTTCAAGGGCCAACGGGCTAACTTGGGCCAGTCTTATAAACCTCAATTTTAAATGGGCTACAAATCCTAGCCCAACCTTACCCAAGTAACAGGCAGGATTGGATTAGCCTCGTGGGACAAACTCATTTTGACGGCTCTATATATAAGTGTCATATATAATCACAACATTGTTCAATTATTCTAGTATCAAATATTTGAGCTACTAATAATCAATCAGAATCTTACTTTGATAAACTGAGTGTTAATAAAGTCAATCTATATATAAATATAAAGTAGGGAATGAAAAAGGTGACGTGGCATACTTCTCTAATCAATATGACAATTTTATTTTTTTCTCATAATTTTGAACTTTTTCCTTATTTTCTGACATAAAACTGCAAAAAGAAATTTATATACTCATTATTATTTAATTTATATCTTTTCATCAAAGTCCATTTCATCTTTTTCTTCTTCCGTTTTTTTATCCCCATTATTACTCCATTTATTCTTTTTCCTCAAATCCCTCTCTCTTCCTTTCTTTTCTTCCCATTCTTCAAAATCAGTTAATACATCATAATAATTTAATTAATGTGATATTTCCGTTACATCATAATGATTCAATAACGTGGTTTTTCTGTTACTACAAATCTTTGAAAAAATAAAACTTACTATGAGATCCCTCACATCTATAGAAAGGTTTTCACCTAATTGGAGATGTAGTTGTAAACATTATGTAAATTATACTCACTTCAGGCAATGGAAACTTTCTCTTTGATTCAATTGAGCCGCTTGAACCAGCTGGCATTTTGAACCTATTAACAATAAAAGGTTACTTTGGGAGAGGCGTAGAATGAAGCGCTAGAGAGCTAGGTTTTTCTTTTTTCAGAAAGGAGAAGCAAGATATTGAATTTAATGGAGGTTTTCGGGTTTTTGTTAATTTGGGAAGAACTGCAGGGGGAAAGCGTTTGCAAAGGGGAGCGTTTGGGTTTAATTGGGGTTGGGTTTATTACTTGGGTTAAATTAACCGATGGAGGTTATGTGAGTTAGTAGATTTAACTCTGGTAACCTAAATATGGGGCATGGGTTAAATATAACGAATGAAAATATTACAAGTGGAAATAGGGAGGTTTAAAATAAAAAATAAAAAATATTAGCTGCCGTTAGTTCATTAATGACATGGGTGAGTCATTAATGTAACGGCAATGACATGGAATGTGCAAAATTTTAACGGATGTCATGGATGATCCTTTTCTGAAAATTTAATGGCATTTTATTACTTGTAAATAATTTTTTAATTTATAAGTGCACTGGAATTTCACGTTGAGCAAGTTTTTTCTACTATTTGTGCTTAAACTGCTCATACAAATATTACATGAAAAGAAAAGAATCGTCTGATACCACAATAGAAAATATATATATATATATATATATATATGGTGTAAGAAAATGTCTATGTATCGGTTCTTGATATAATTTCTGATGGTTTTTATTACACCAAAACATCAACTCCTTCATGAATGACTTTAGCTTAAAACAAAGGTGAAGAAAAGAGAAATGACAAAGGTGCAGATTTATTTGTTTTGTATTTTCTTTTTCTTTTTCTTTTTTATTTCACATATCTTCTATGTTATTTTTCAAAATATGAGCAACTTTGGAAAATATTTTAGAAAACAAATTAATACAGTAAATATATATTAGACAAAGACATTATCAAAATATAATAAATCTCCTGAAACTTATTTTCATTTTTAATAGATGAACAATCCACAATTAATTAAGGAATGCTTATCAACAAGATTAGCTCATTTGACTTGTAACATGTATGCTTGTAGTATTGAAATTACACCCATTGATATTATTCGAAAATATTTAATCAAATTTACGAAATTAATTTTAAAAGCATATATGTAAGATTTAGTTTAACTTTTGTATTTGAATTTTTTTTCCTATCTCACTAAATTTACAAGGCCATTTTGTGAATTTACTATTGTATCTTATATATTTACTAGTCATTTAATAATCACCAATCTAAATAACCAGAAACAATTCCAATAATTTGTCAAGAAAAACAAGAACAATTGAGGCGCTATTAATTTTCTAGAACTACAATTTCGAAAATATTCATAAATTTATGGCAACAAACAGGCAGAACTGTGTGCATCTTTCTCCCTTTAAATACTCCGAAAAACAAATAACGATGGCTGTTGCTGACCAGAATTAGGTCGGGATGAAACGGCGGCGGCGGAAAATGGCACATTGTTAGAAGTCGTAGGGGATGAAGCGAATAGCGCACTGTTAGACGTTATACGGAATGAAACGGCGGCAGCGGAGAATAGCGCACGGTCAGAAATCGGTAATAGGTCGTCGTCTGATGATTTGTTACAAAATTTACAACTATACCAAATTAGGAAAGGTGAAAGAAAACCAAGGACTTCAAAAGTGATTAAACCAAACAAGAACCAATCCATGATTCTAAGTTTTTGATACTTTGTTTAATTTTGTACCTCCTCAATACTAAGACATCTCTATTATATAATGCCGTAAATTTGGTGTTGGGAAAATCATCAAACTAAAATTGCTTCGGTCTGGGTTTTTGAAATCCTAGTACTAGTAGCATTCGGATTTTGTATTATTAATTGTTTTCCTATTTGACAAAAAATAAGGAAATGGAAATATAATTAACGAAACAGGGCCTAAACTACCCTTAGTGTTTGCTAAATGGTTTACTAGTACCCTCTATTCATCTATCCGTCGAAAAAAGCACATGACGTTGATTCTATTAATAAAAATACCCCCACATCTAACAGCAAAATTGGTGGGCCTTTCATTTAGAGACGTGGCAATTTTTCACTGGGCCACGTGACATTTTCATCCAAAAGCCAGATATGGGTTTTATTTTTGCTCATTTATTGATCCGCCCCTATTGCATAGAGAGTAATAATAAGCTGGGTTTACTTTAACTTTTTTGACCCGGATAACAAACCATAAAAACATCAAATTTCACTGTATTATTACTCTGAGCTTTCCTAAAATTCTCACCCATTTCATTATCTATCTCAACAAGCAACGGAATCACACTTTGAAACCCATAAACTACAAGTCATTTATCATAATACAAATTTGGGTACGCAATCTCAATCCCATTAACAAACCCATTTCATTAACCTTTATAATCATCAAACTAAGTCCATTATGTAATTCTCAAATCGGTCTGATTATCATTCAACTAATTTAAATCACTCCAATAAAACACAAGTGGCACTTAATGTCTGAAAAATGATTGTTGGTGATACACTAAGGACTCGACTTGGATTTTGGGTTACGATTTGTGTATTGGTAAAGGAAATTTTGACTGAAGAAATCTTTAATCGCAAAAACGACTACATACTCGTCATCGTAAATCGGAGACACGACGATTTTGATGTTATATACTGAAAAATTGAAGATTAGTATCTAAACTCGTGATGTAAAGGAGTTGGAGGAAAATAGTAGGAATTTTGGAGGAAAGGGAGGGGTTGAAGGGAAGAGAGAGTGTAGCGACGCTGATACTATGTTGGTAGTGCGGTGGCCTGTGAAGCGCGGAATGAGAGAAGTAAACTGAAAATAATGAAGAAGGAGAGTGAATTGAAAAGCTGTCATTTGTTGTTAATTTTCGTTTCAAGATTTGAAGAAGAAAACGATCGCGGGGGGAGGGGGGAGGGGGGAGGGAGTTTTTGTACGCGGGTCACTAACTATAGGACCGGATCAGTAAATGGGTAAAAATAGAGAAAACTATCCACTATAACTCCTCAAAATTTTAATAGCCTATGTTTTTTCACACTTACACGAAATGGCCCTTCGACCCAAACATATTACATCTAATAGCCCGAAATATTTATTTTCCGCACAAAACTGAACTTTGTTGTAGCCAATGCAATATATTTTTGGCTATAACTTGCAATCAAATATAATGGGCTAGCGGTTGTTACAAGTTTGTGCCGACCGGTCAATTATGTCCGTTTCTCTAAAAATAAAACCCATATTTGGTTGTTGCATGAAAATGCCACATGACCCAGTAAATAATTGTCACGCTGCTAAATGAAAGGCCCATCAATTACGCTGTTAGATGTGGAGGTATTTTTGTAAATAGAATTAACATTGTGTGCTTCTCTTTGTAGATGGGCGAAGGCTACCCGTAAACCATTTAGCAAACAGCGGTAGTTTAAGCCGTTTTTCGTATAATTAAAGTAGCCATGCAAACTTTTTGAAAGTAATTAATGTAAGGATTTAACAACTATATGATTGTGATATAAAGTAATCATAATATTGTTCAAATGGAGCTAATAATCAACTAGAATGTTACTTTGATAATTGAGTGTTAATAAAGTCAACCATTTAATAATCACCAATCTGAATAACCAGAAACAATTCAAATAACCTTGTCAACGAAAACAAAACGAGTTTCTAAATTATTTATGACCAAGCGGTGAAATCTTGGATCACGTCCAACATTAACCTGCGTAAAAAATTTGAATCTAACACAATCTAGGGTGTGTTTGGTACGAATGAAAATATTTTTCGAAAAATATTTTTCAATTTTTCCATGTTTGGTTGGCTTAAATGTTTTGGAAAACATTTTATTCATTATGTTTTCCTCATAATATTTTCCCTATCAAGAGAAGGGAAAACATTTTCCAAAACCTTTCTCAAGTTTCCCCACCCTATTTCATACCCTCACCAACCCACCCCATGCCTCTCTCCAAAAAGGTACTCCCTCCAAAAAGGTACCCACCCTATTTCATACCCTCCAAATTGGTTCAAAATAAGTGTCAAGTTATGTAATCAAGAAAAAATTCAATTTGTTTTTACTCTTTTACCCTTATTTGAGAAGAGAAGTAAATGCCAATATAATTATGTGACCAGTCTTTAATAAGGTAGTTTAATCATACTAAATATTTTTGTATAGGATTTAGTATATTCTTAATGGGCGTGCTAAAAGGAAACTGGTCACTTATTGTGAACGGAGGGAGTATTTTTTCCGTCATCACCCACCCTACTACCACACTGACCACCCCCCAAATTTTTTTTACCTTTTTTTGTAATTTCTAATTTCTATTTTTACTTTTTCTATACCCCCACCCCCTACCCCACCCCCACCCCACCCCTGCATAAATGTTTTTTACTTTTTAAATTTATGTTTTTTTTTTCTAAAAAAATATTTTTTTTATATATATTTTCAGTTTTACTTTTTTCATTTTTCTGTTTACAGGTTCAAAATTTTACAAGTTCCAGAGTTATGAGTTCAGAGGTTTATGTGCTTTGAAGTTTACGGGTTTAGAAATTATAAAGTTTACGGGTTAGAAATTTCGCGATTTCAAAAGTTTTGTGGTTCAGAAGTTTATGAAATTTGTGAGTTCGGAAGGTTGTTGGTTCGAAAGTTTGTGGTTCATGTTTATTGTATCAAAATTATTTAAGAATTCTCTTGAGAAAATATTTTCCTTAATTTGCGTATCAAACACCGGAAAATGAATAACATTGCTACTTATTTTCCAAGAAAATATTTTTCACAAAAAATATTTTCCGTCATACCAAACACACCGCTAGTCTCTATTATCTTACCTATTAATATAAAGATCTTTTAACACTTCAATTTTCATAATGAAAACATTTCAATTGTTTTTATTGTATCAAATATTTGAGCTAACAAGTGTAAGATAACCTACCCACCGAATGCAAGTATCTTCATCACCTCACTGACATAGTAGGCGTTTGGACATTCTATACGGTAGAAATCGGGCTACCCGATTTTATCATTTGATCAAGATTGGGACATTGCATCAAAGAGCTAAGACGTTGAGTCCAAAATTCAAGCCTCTTTCCATATCGAGGTCAATAGCAATCGAGGCCACAAGAGATAGACTTTGAGTAATATCGGGATAGCTTTGTAATGGAAAAGGCGAGATATCCGCGATTGGCCGAGGATTGTGGCGTGAATCTCAGAACGAATCAAATCTATAGTGGTTAATAAGCTATTTATGCGATTTCCTAATGTAATTAGAAGTATACCTTAGTTAGGATTCATCTACTAATAAAGAGGAATTCCATTCATTTGTAATCATCATTGCTCACTGAGAAAAATACATACAAACATTTCTTTCTTGCTTATTTCTCTACTTACTGTTCAGCATAATTATTCTATCTTTATCGTTCTTTTGCTACTATCACCTAGAGAATACATCAATTCGAGGTCGAGGTTAAGATTTTGTATTGGTTTGATTTATTTTATAGTTTAGTTCAGCCATTTACTTTCTCATTTATCAATTGGTATTGGATAAAATTACATATCCTTAAAACCACAATATAAGTTTAATTGTTATCCAAATTTTAGGGTAAACAATTTAGCGTCCACCGTGGGGCTAAGGATAATAGTGATTATTCAATACTGATTCCGATAACACACACCATTTTACGCTTGTTCTTGTCAAATATTTGTGCTTTCCAAAACATGTCAAACTCAAAAATTGCACCCACACATAGTGACAATGGCCTCGGATTTCACGTGGAAAACGACAATATAATTGCTCCAGGGGTCGAGATACCACAAGCTTACCTTGGGGGAGCACCAGTTGCCAACCTAGTCGACGTCAGTTCACACATCGCCTTGAATGCAAAACTGGGCGCGGAGCCCGAAGGGAGTGTACACAGAGAATGTCGATCTGGTGGTCAAGGTACACAAGGTGGAGGAGATGAAGGAGTGAGTCTACAAGTGATATTCGAAATGCTACAGGCACACCAAACCGCTATTACACAACTAAAAAATCAACATCGAACTCCGAGTAGGGTCGAACTGGAAGCCGCCCACTGAGCTGAGCCAGTATCGGAAAGGCTAAATACTAGTGAATCGAGGAATGACCCCGCGATAATAAAGATACCGCTATTACACAACTACAAAATCAACATCGAACTCTAAGTAGGGTCGAAATGGAAGCCGCCCACCGAGCTGAGCCAGTATCAGAAAGGCTAAATACTAGTGAATCGAGGACTGATCCCGCGATAATGAAGATGCTCGAGGAGCTCACCAAACGAATCGAGTCGGGAGAGAAGAAAACTGAGGCAAATGATAAGAAAGTGGAAACGTACAAGTCTCGAATTGATCAAATACCGGGGGCACCCTAATTTTGAAAGGAATGGTTTCGTAGAAATGTTTACAGAAGTCGTTTCCTCCAAGTGCGGCTCCGAATCCCATTCCCAAAAAGTTGTCGGATATACCTAAGTACAATGGGACCACCGATCCCAACAAGCATGTCACCTCCTATACATGTGCCATCAAAGGTAACGATTTGGAAGATGACGAGATCGAATTTGTTCTATTTAAGAAGTACGGAGAGACTCTATCGAAGGGAGCAATTTGCCTCCAAGTTCCATCGACTCATTTACCATATTAGCAAATTCTTTCGTAAAGGCACATGCCGGTGCCATAAAGGTTGAGACGAGGAAATCAGACCTCTTCAAACCAAAACACAAGGATAATGAAATACTAAGGGAGTTCTTGTCCCTATTTCAAATGGAACGCATGGAGTTTCAATCAGCACAGATGATGGGGTTGTTCAAGATTTCACCCAGGGATTGAATGAACGAAGTTCTATAGCATCACGTCAACTGAAGAAAAATTTGATCGTATATCTGGCATTGACTTGGGTCGATGTACATAATCGGTACCAAATAAAGATCAGGGTTGAGGATGACCAATTAGGAACTCCTTCCGGTTCAGTATATCCGAACTTGTCCGCATCCAGAAATCAGAGGGACATCCATAGGGATCCTTGGTCGAACAAAGGCCGATATCAGCCATACATCGCAGATCGCAGGAACGGCGGCCAAGCACACAATTCCACCCGAAATGATCAAAGAGGTGATCGAGGACAGAGTTCTCGGGGACTTATGAGCAAAAATGGTTTTGATAAGCATGTCGATCCTATAGAGGCACCTCGATTTTTGGAGTATAATTTTAATGTCGACGCACCAGGTACTGTATCACAATTGTAAGAATCAAAGATACTAGATGGCCGGGGCCCATACAAACCGATCATTCCCAAAGAAACTCCAATTTGATGTGTAAGTATCACGGCACGCATTGCCACATAACCGAGGATTGTAGGCAACTAAGAGAAGATGTAGCCCGTCTATTCAATGAGGGCCACCTTCGAGAGTTCTTAAGTGATCGAGCCAAGAATCATTTCAGAGAAAGGGACGCCAACAGGAAGAGCCACAACATGTAATCCATATGATCAATTGTGGGGTCGATATTCCACAAGGGCCCGTGTTCATACGCACTAAGGTATCAATTACTAGAGAAAAACGAACCTGATGTGATGTGCCAGAAGGCACCATATCATCCAACAATGAGGAAGCAGAATAAATTTCTCAACCCCACAACGACACTTTGGTAATTTCTATCTTTATGAATAAAGTTCAAGTTAAGCGTATTTTAGTGGATCCAAGTAGCTCGACAAATACCATTTGATCGAGGGGCATGGAGCAACTCGGCCTACAAGACCAAATCGTGCCCGCAGCTCAGGTCCTGAACGGTTTCAACATGGCCAGCAAAACAACTAAAGGAGAGATCATCCTACCGATGAACGTGGTTGGAAGTAATCTAGGGTGACATTAGGTACAATGCCTTACTCGGGAGGCCCTGGATTCACATTATGAGAGCAGTCAACTCTCCACCAAATGGTGAAATTCCCGACGTCGGGCGGGGTGAAAACAGTATATGAGGAGCAGCATGTTGCGAAGGAAATGTTCGCGGTCAATGAGGTAATACCAATATCGTCACTCTCGACGTCAAAAGGATCGAACTTCAAAGGAAAATAGAAGGCCAAATAGCAACCACAATCACCAGCCTTGACTGAACCGGATAAGCAAGGAATGGAAGAAGAAGACGACGAATATTGGATCCCTCGAACCTTCATTATTCCCAAAGACCCGACGCTACCAAATCAACAGTCGAAGAGCTGGAACGAGTGATATTGATCGAGTACCTGCCCGAATGAAAGGTATACCTGGGTACGGGGTTAACCCTCGAACTCAGGAAAAACTTATTAAATTTCTTATTGATAACATGGATTGTTTTGATTGGTCCCACTCAGACATGACAGGAATTCCACCAGAGACAACAACACATCGATTGAGTCTGGACCCTAAGTTCAGGCCAGTGAAACAAAAGAAAAGTCCCCAGTCCGAGGTAAAACACGAATTCATCAAGGACGAGGTAACTAAACTTCTCAAAATAGGATCCATTCATGAAATAAAATATCCCGAATGGTTAGCAAATGTATTCGTAGTCCCTAAAAAGGGAACAAACTTAGGATGTGTGTAGATTATAAGGATTTGAACAAGGCATGCCCCAAAGATTCTTTTCATTTTCCTAACATCAATTGTATGATCGACGCCACAACCGGCCATGAGATCCTTAGTTTTCTCGACGCCTATTCCGGGTACAATCAAATCCAAATGAACTCGGAAGACCAATAAAAGACTTCATTCATCACTAAGTATGGAACATATTGCTATTATGTAATGCCTTTTGGGCTAAAAACGCAGGTGATACCTTACCAAGGCCTAATAAATAAAATGTTCGAAGAACAAATAGGTAAGTCAATGGAAGTATATATTGATGATATGCTAGTTAAGTCCCTGCGCGTAGAGGACCATTTGACATATTTGCAAGAAACATTTAAGATACTGAGAAAATACAACATGAAGCTCAACCCCGAGAAATGTGCTTTCGGGGTCGGTTCGGGCAAGTTCCTCGGCTTTATGGTGTCAAATCGGGGGATCGAGATCAACCCCGATAAAATCAAGGCTATCGAAGACATCACAGTCGTGGACAACATTAAAGATGTACAAAGGATGACACGATGGATAGCTGCCTTAGGTCGATTCATCTCGAGATCGTCAGATCGGAGCCATAGATTCTTCTCACAACTCAAAAAGAAGATCAATTTCGCCTAGACCCCGGAATGCCAGCAGGCGTTAGAGGAATTAAAATGGTACCTCTCGATCCTGCCATTGCTTCATCCTCCAAAGACAGATGAAAAGATCTACTTATACTTAGCAGTCTCGGAGTTCGCGGTAAGTGGTGTCCTAGTTCGAGAAGAGCATGGTACACAATTTCCTATTTATTTTGTAAGTCGAACTCTAGGAGAGGCAGAAACTCGATATCCACAGTAAGAAAAGTTGGCACTTGCTCTTATAAGCGCCTCCAGGAAGCTAAAACCATATTTACAATGTCACCCAATATGTGGGTTAACCACTTACCCGCTCCGTAATGTTTTACATAAGCCCGAACTGTCAGCTGATTGGCCAAATGGGCCGTCAAACTAAGTGGGTACGATATCGAATATCAACCCCGAACGACCATCAAGTCTCTAATTTTAGCAGACATCGTGGACGACTTCACTCCAACCCTCGTATTCGAAGTCGAAAAGTAACCTTGTTAAAATAGGGTATATCAACGGGGGGTGTGGACCCCTTTTACATACGGTGCTTCAATTGTGAAAGGGTTCGGGCTAGGCATTATTTTGAAGCCACCTACGGGCAGCACTATTAGGAATTCTATCAAAACTTCTAAGCTAACTAACAATGAGGCCGAGTACGAGGCCATGATTGCAGGTCTCGAACTTGCTAAAAGCTTGGGAGCGAAAGTTATCGAAGCCAAATGTGACTCCCTACTGGTAGTAAACCAAGTAAACAGAACTTTCAAGGTTCGAGAGGATAAAATGCAAATATATTTAGATAAGCTGCCGGTGACATTGCATCGTTTTAAAGAATGGACTTTGTAGCATGTACCTCGAGAACAGAACAGTGAAGTCGATGCCCTTGAAAATCTGAGATGATGAGTCGAGGACGACGAAATCAGCTCGGGGACTGTCTTTCAACTCTCAAAGATAGTAATCAAAGAAGGTCACGCTGAGATAAACTCAACAAGCCTAACCTAGGATTGGAGGAATAAATATATTGAGTAATTGGAAAACGGAAAGCTCCCATCGGACCCTAGAGAATCGAGGGCTCTACGAAAAAAGTTGCTCGACTCATATTGGCTGAGGATGGAACATTGTACAAGAGGACGTTCGACTGACCGTTAGTAGTATGATTGAGATCAGGGAAACCGATTATGTCCTACGAGAAGTTCACGAATGTACTTGTGGGAACCATTCCGGTGTCGAATCACTAGTTCACAAAATCATCAGAGCGGGATACTATTGGGATAATATGGAGAAGGACACTAAAGAATTCGTTTGAAAATGTGATAAGTGTCAACGGTATGCACCAATAATCCACCAGCCCGGAGAACAACTTCATTCGGTCCTGTCCCTATGGTCATTTATGAAATGGGGGATGGATATCGTCGGCCCTTTGCCATCGGCCCTAGGTAAAGCTAAATTCATTTTATTTATGACTGACTATTTCTCTAAATGGGTTGAAGCACATACCTTCGATAAAATCAAAGAAAAAGAAGTTATAGATATCATCTGGGATCACATTAAATGCCGATTCAGGATACCTGCCGAAATTATATGCGACAACGGAAAGCAATTCATCGGCAGCAAGGTAATAAAGTTTCTCGAAGAGCAAAAAATAAAAAAGGATATTTTCAACACCATATCATCCAAGCGGAAACAGGCAGGCCAAATCGACAAACAAGACCATCATTTAGAACTTAAAGAAGAGATTGTGATATGCCAGGGGAAAATGGAGAGAAATTCTACACGAAGTCCTTTGGGCATATCGAACAACATCAAAATCCAGTACAAGGGCAACACCGTTCTCCTTAGTATATAGCTCATAAGCCTTGATTCCAGTCTGAGTCGGGGAACCCAGCGCCAGATTTCGATACACAACGGAAAAATCAAATCACGAAGCTATGAGTATTAGCCTCGATCTACTCGATGAAAAACGCGAAGCTGCCCTCGTTTGAATGCCGCGCAAAAACAACGCATCGATAGGTAGTATAATCGGAGGACCAACCTTCTCCACTTCAGAATCAGGGACTTGGTTCTGTGGAAAGTTACCATCAACACTCGAGACCCTAACGAAGGAAAACTCGTCCTAAATTGGGAAGGACCGTATAAGGTCCTCGATATCGTCAAAAAGGGTTCCTACAAGCTTAGCACGATAAGCGACGAGAAACTACCAAACAATTGGAACATCTCACTCCTCAAACAATATTATTGTTAAGGTATGGCCTTCTCCTTTTTCATTTACATTTTACACTAACTTATTTTTAGGTGTTCGAGCAAAGGTATCGAAGTTCTCATCAAGAGGGAAGATATTAGGACCTTAAATCAGGTGTTGCACTCTTTTTCCCTTCGATCAATTTTTATGCCAAATAGGTTTTTCCGGTAAGGTTTTTAATCTAGGCAACCATTGTTCGGGCTGACTTAGAGTATCCGAGGTTTCTTTTTAATCAACCTCGAATACTGGGGGAATCACCCCCGGATGTTATATTTTTAAGTAAAATCTTCACGTCGACTGGGTCTCGATAGGAAAACTTTGTAATGGAACAGACGGTCAAATGAACCGTGTCCATATAGATTATTCGAGCCCTAATGGCAAAACATGTATGCATGTATGAACTATTCAAAGAAGTCTTTTTCCTTACCAGATATCTTGTGACTTAATGAAAATTTCTACTTTACAAGCTCCATACTTATGATTTCTTGTGAAAATTGGCTCAAGGGCCAAGTATAACTACGCCTCGAACGATCAACCCCATACTCGGGGACTGCTGTTGAAAATCAACATGTTTCGAACTATCTAACTTCGAAACCATAAGAGCTCAAAGAGGCAACCCTCGATTTATAGGCCAAGGCCATCATTCTCGGAGACTAACACTTTAAACAAGTTCGAAGTGTTATTGGGAAAATAATCCCAAGAGGCATACCCAAATGCTACGACAAAACTAGCGCGAATCGGAGACGTCTGAATCTCGCAATAAATTCAGGCCTTCGAATTCTTTGAAAACCGGTTAAGAAGGGCTATCCTCGGCAAAATAATCAAAGGGCTTCGATAATATCAGACCTGAAAAAAACTCAAGAGGTATCGAATTATTTAAATACAAATTTTTGCTAAGGCATAAAAACTAAAGAGGTTTCGATCAATATTAAACCCTCAAAAAACTCAATGGGTAAAAAATTCATGCTAAGGATTAACGAAAATTTATAAAGTCTTTGAGACGAAAGGGAAAAAAATCCATTCTTCTAAGGCCATATCAGCCCGATTCAAAGAGCCTAAGGGCCATTACATTTTAAAGTTCGAGAATACGTTCTCACTCAATTCAAACCTAAGGGTTTCACTACTTCGATCTCGAGTAAAAACTCACTCGACTATAGATCGAGAATCCTTTCTCACACAATGCAAACCTAAGGGTTCTATTACTTCGAGTTCGAGTTTTATTCGAAATCGACTATGAAAGCAGTATTATTGTGACTTCGGTCAAATTGCCTAAATCCGAAGTCTTAAACATATTATGAAGTATGCTAAAATTTCACAAGGCAAAAACTGAGAAGAAATTCAAAGGACCGACAAGGGTCCTACACAAGAGTATTTACAAAGGACCGACAAGGGTCCTACACAAAACAAAAAAGAAAAAAGTACAAGAGTCCTAGTTATGCTCGAGGGTGACTTCTTCCTCGGGGGAAGCTTCCTCCTCAGTCCCCTCATCTTTATAGGACCCGCTCTTGCTCCCTTCATCGTCATCTTCATCATCGGAAGATACCAATAGCTTGGCATCGACTTCTATCATCTTTGCTTGAGCTATCTCCTTAGAAAGGTCAAAGCCACGGGCGTGAATCTCCTCGAGGGTCTCTCTTCGAGATTGACACTTAGCCAACTCAACGGCCCATTGTGCTCGATCGGTAGCCTCCCTCAGCTGAGTTTGAGCAACCTCGGCATCAGCCAGGTATATAACTATCGACTTGTCAGCTTGGGCCTTTTCCTTTTCGGCCTCAATACGGGCTTTAACGAGTTCAACCTCGAGTTATTCAATTCTCTTGGAATGAACCAAGCACTTTTCCCTAGCATTCCAAATCTGGACTTCGGCTGATGACGATTGAGTCAATGCGGTCTCTTTCTCCGCAGGAAAGCAGTCCATGCCTTCCTTCCACTTATGGTAGTCAGCTTTGGATTGATCGACTTCCTTACGGAATAGCTCGATCTTCTCAACCTTTTTCTACAACCGAGACATTGAACCATTAGTTCCACCCTTGAATCGAGCCCGTACTTTTTCAATAGAGTTGTTACCTGCTCGTTCAGCTCGAACTCCTCCTTACGGGCTCTGGCCAAATGAGCTTGGAGGTCCCTGATCTCCTAGTCCTTCTGCCCACAAAGAAGCTTGAGAGATTTCTTCTCCTTCTGAAATATGAGAAAAAATAAAAGTTATATAGAAGGAAGGAAAAGTAAAAAAAAAAATTACATCAACAGATTTAACACTTACCCGAGCCAGAAGACGTTGGGCCTCTTCGAAGAGCGTAGATGCATCGTCGAGGTCAAAGGCATCATCGACCCCGGTAAAACAATCCCGAAAGGGATCCTCTTCACCGGGGACTCCGCCAATTTCGAAGGTCCTTATAGCCTGAGTATCCCTTATGGTCTCCTCGGAGAAAGCTGGTAGAGAGGGCGAGTGACCTGCTGTCATTGCCCCAAGCGATCCGCTCAGTGCACTTTGTTCAGCCCTGGGGGTCTCAGAACCAGCCCCTCTGGAATGTTTTTTGGGCGAGCGATAACCTCGACCTCGGGTGATTCGGGGTTTTGCCCAAATCTTTCTTTGAAACCTCCTCATCACGAGGTAGGGTCTCGGCAACCACCGCCTTAGGGGACTTGGCGGTCTCGACGATCTTTCTTACTCGAATCACCAGTGTCGAGTTATCAACTTCGTCTTCCTCCTCTTCTTCTTCTTCTTCCCTCAACCTTCAGACCAAATCTACAGTTAGAGGGATAATCTTCCTCCTGGGTCTTCGAGCTGGTGAATTTGGGATTGGGGTCCTCGGACATCGAGACACTCTTCCTCTTATTATCTTTCCTTAGATTTGGAACCGGGGCCACGAACTTTTCCTCGCTGCTCGGGGGCCTCAAGACTGTTTCTTTGTTCAGTCTTGCAGACAAAGAGACTTAATAAGAAAAAAAGAATGTAACCAGCACCTCGGAAATAAGGAGAGGGAAATTCACCATGGTTTTTTGCCTCCCATTTTCCTTTTGCTAAGTCGCGCCAACAGTGCTCAGCATAGGAGGAAGTCGAAGCCAGCTTCCGAACCCAGTCTTCAAGGTCATGAACCGCTCGAGGCATCCAAGCAGCCGTTGCAGGAAAAAAGGAGATGTTATATGAAGCCAAAGAATAGAAACATGGAAACTAACGAGTAAAATGTTACTTACGTTCCGGGTTCCATTTCTCAAAAAATGGAATTTTCTCATTCGAGATAAGTTCATAAGTCCTCACCCGAGCGAACCGACTCATCCACCCCCGGTACTTGTCCTCGTTGACACTCGAGAACAACGCCTTGGTCGTTCAACGTTGCAGTTTGGTCAACCCTCTATAGATTCGGGGTCGGTATAACGTGATGAGATTGTCGAGGGTGAACGGAGGCCCCTCGATTTTGCTGGAAAAGAACCGGAGCATGATCACGATGCGCCAGAATGAGGGTGAACTTGGCCAAGGGTCACTTGGTATCTCTTGCAGAAGTCTATGGTAACTGGATCGAGGGGACCCAGCGTGAAGGGTAAGTGTAAACACTAAGAAACCCTTTCATGTGGGTAGTAATGCTTTCTTCGGGAGAAGGGACCTCTACAACTTTCCCCCCCAATTGCAATACCTTTTTACGTCCTTGATATATCCCACTGTTATCGAGCAGATATATCTCGATACGTGCTCACATCGGCCAGGGATCAATGGAGGGTTCTCGACTTTGAAGTCGGACTTTAGAACACATGGGCCGGGAACATACTCCCCAGCGAGCGGTTCTTCTTGGCGTTTTACCACCGGTCGGCCGTGAAGAAGATGATGATGATTTTTCCTTTTATGGAATGGTTTGAGACATTTTCGCCATTATACGAGTAGAAGAAAGAGGAAGGTATTAAGTTCTTATGGTTTGAAACTAGCAAAGATGGCCTATGGAGTGATGAAAGAGAAGAGATTGGGAGAGTTAGAGGCTTGGAAGAACTGATGAAGTTGAAAATAAAAGGTTGATTCAACAAAAGAAGCCATATTTATAGATTTACGGTGATGGTTCGACGACGCTAGTGGACGACCGCCCACTGACGGGCATTAATGGTTTGGGGAACTATACCGACGGGACGTTTCGATCACTTTCATCGCTTACGTCACGAGGATGACATCACTGTTTATCGAGGTCACGAAACAATCGAGGCTCAAATCGTTTCTTATCATTATATTATAAGAAACGAGGGGATTATCTGTATACGGTAGAAATAAGGGCTACCCGATTTCACCATTTGATCGAGATTGGGACGTTGCATCGAAGAGCTAAGACGTCGAGTCCGAAATCGAAGCCTCTTTCCAGATTGAGGTCAATAGCAATCGAGGCCAGAAGAGATAGACTTCGAGTAATATCGGGATAGCTTTGTAACGAAAAAGGCGAGACATTCGCGATTGGTCCATGATCGTGGCGTGAATCTCGAAACGGATCAAATCCATAGCGGTTAATCATCTGTTTATACGATTTTCTACTGTAATTAGAAGTATACCTTAATTAGGATTCCTCTACTATATAAAGAGGAATTCCATTCATTTGTAATCATCATTGCTCACTGAGAAAAATATATACAAATCATTTCTTTCTTGCTTATTGCTCTACTTACTGTTCACCAGAATTGTTCTATCTTTATCGTTCTTTTGCTACTATCACCTCGAGAGTACATCAATTTGAGGTCGATGTTCAGATTGTGTACTGGTTTGATTTATTTTATAGTTTAATTCAGTCATTTTATTTCTCATTTATCAATTGGTATTGGGTGAAATCACATATTTTTAAAACTACAATATAAGTTTAATTGTTATCCAAATTTTAGGGTAAACAGACATATAAAATTCCAATTTTCAAGTGAAAATGATTTTTGAAATTTAGAGTTGTGTTTGGACATAAATTTCAGTTTCGGTTATTTTTGAAGTTTTGTGAGTGATTTACGAAAATTTTCAAATTGCATCTTCAAGTGAAAATTGAAAATTTATATGAACAACCACTGGATTCGATAAAAAATGAAATTTTTTGGAACAAAGGAAAAAAAATTTATGTCCAAACGGGCTCTAAACAAGCTGAGCAATGATGCAATATGTTCGTGATGTTAAATGCATATAACTAAATTTAATATACACGAACAAAAATTAACCTTGTAGCAAAAAACGGTATTTTTTTTTTGTATATTATGGCCCTTGATAAGTTTGAATTTAAGAAAATGATCTTTTTAAATTTGTTATGTGTAAAAAATACATCTCTTACGTGTAAAAGTAAATCTTTCATGTGTAAAAAGAAAAAGTTAGGTCAAAAAACTAAAAATAAGTTTGTAAGAGCCAAAAACTAATGGACCCCACAAAACGAGCCCTAATCGGCCGTTATAAATTACATTAAATACTACTCCCTCCGTTTCATATTAAATGAGGTACTTTCCTTTTTAGTCTGTTCTAAAATAAATGACACATTTCTAAATTTAGAAATAATTCAACTTTAAACTCCTCATTTTACCTATTTTACCCTTAATGAGAAGTTTTTATAACCACACAAAAGTCATGGCCCCACAAAGTTTTACTCCTTAAGTTTTTAAGACCACAAATTTTAAAAGTCTTTCTTTTTTTCCTTAAACTCCGTGCCGAATCAAATTACCTCATTTAATATGAAACGAAGGGAGTACAACTTTTAGGACCTCACTAGGGAGTGTAGAGGCCGTACATAGCCTGTTAAAAGAGACTTTTAAGAAATTTACATGGACAACTATGCAGCTAGTAAAATTCTTTAAGTCTCTTTTAATACAAATACAGTGTAGTGTGTGACCAAAAGATTAATGGGCAGACCTACGGCTACGAGTCTACGACTTCTTAGGCAAATAAAGAGAGCTGTTGGTTCGGAGGTTTCGCCAAATTATTAGCATATTAATAGGTGGGTTGTTATTCTTGTACTATTTGGGAAAATTAAGACTAATCATGTAAGATACCAAAAATAATTCGTTATCAGAGTAGTGACTAGCATAGCACTAATAGATGTACGACTGAGTAACACTTCTACAATTTTTTTTTTTTAAAAAAAATTCTAATTCTTTTTGTGGACCTAGGATTTCTAGGAAGTAAAAGAGTTCATGTCAGTGGAGCTAACGTTCGATCTAAGACAAAGGATTTCATGTTACATGTCGAAAATATAGTGCATAAACATTTTTTTGTCATAATTTTGAGACATAACAAGATAGTATTCATATTTCATGTTAACTAGAGTTAAGTTACGAAGAATAGTTTAGTTTAATGGTTGCGTTTGGCTAATTTGGATTCGTGACAAGTTGATTCGTTAAAAATAGTAAAGCGTTCCTATCAAGAGATTTTTCATTCTTAAAGCTCGAAGGGAAAGACTTTTGGTCCACGCGGTTTCTTAATTTCAATTGTCAGTGCAAAGCTCTGATGTGTAGTAAGCGCAGAAGAATAATTATGGAATATGGTTATGGAGATGGATATAATGTGGAGTTTTGAGACGACTGATTCAATATAATGAGGGGTTCACTCGCTGACTACATTAAAAGTTAAAACCTTGACATTTAATTTAAGAGCTTTGCTGCTTACTGGCTACTGCTATTCAATTCACTCTTTAAAGGGCCACTCTCCTTGACCAAATTTCTTTCTCATTATTTTAGTTATTATTATCAAGAACAGAGCTAACATGAACTTGTTGAATCTTTGTACGCTACATGTGTCGTTGTCTACTTCTTTTCCATTCAGGGGTCGCTTAGTTTACTGTATTTACAAGAATTATCAAATCGTAAAATTCCGCATAATTTATAAATTGCCTAGTCGGTCATGCAAATTTATAATTGCCTCATAAACTCTGCATTGGTAATATTGCATAAGTTAAGCAATGATCCTCATATTATTGTATTCGAGATAAAATGTGAAAGAATAATACACGTTTAGTAATACTTATTTTATTATACTCAACTAACAACAATTAATTAAAAAAAAAAGGGGGGCAGGGTCCTCGCAATGCTCATCAGGGACGTTCATCTTTTAG
>ML265761.1:169771-190403 GCA_005239495.1 Nicotiana undulata | reverse complement strand
GGGGGGGACTCAGAGAGGATTTAGGGGACGGAAGGGTGTTCACCCAAACTCCTTTTGCCGAAAAAACTCCTCCGTCACTGGTTCGGTGCACAACATTCACGCAATTTTCAGGGAAGGGCCGCAATCAAAGAGGTGTGATGTAGACAGTCTACCCTAATGCAAGCATTAATGACTTATTATACGACTCGAATGCGTGATCTATAAGTCATACAGAGATAACTTTAATGTTGCTCCAACGTAACAAACAATCATCTATATTATAATTCACAGACATAAGTACATGAACCAAACCATCCAACTACCTAATGGATTCTATATGTACAAATTAGGAGAACTCATGATCCCTAATAAAAAGGATATACAATATATTTTGCGTTTACGCATATTTTGAGTAAGGACATCATTCAAGAGGTATGACGTAGATAGTCTATTCTATTGTAAAGAAAGAAGAAGAAAGACAATGATATAATTGTGTTCACAAGTTAAACTCGTGAGATATAGGTTATACGGAAAAAACATAACAAATTAAAATTGCAGATGTCAGTTTCAATTCTTATCTGTAAAATGGGTAAGTCCGGTTGGATTTGTCTTGATCAAGCCGGCGAATAATGAAACAGGGGAATTAACTCCGATCACATGTTCTGCTCTTCTTCACCCCCTCGTGGCCGCAGTCCAATGCACACCATTCATTCATTATGCCCCCCTCAACTACTTTTTCCATTTAGCTCCATGTTAGTAGTAGTTGTTAGAATTGACAATAGTTAACTCTATGGTTGTAGTAATTGCTGCTTACCAAATTTTCTCTGTTTATGAGGTTGACAAACGAAGCTCTCTTGCGTCAATAAAGCAGTTGACACCGCTGGCAAAGAAAGCTGTGTTACATTTTAGAGGAAAATTTTCAAATTTATTCCTCCCGTTAGGATCGAAATAAACGGGTAGCATGCTGAAGCCAGTAGCTAATCTTGAAAGAGGATAAATCATAATTATGTTAAAAGAGGCACAAATATTTAACAAAATTCAGTTAGTTGATCTACGTACACGAGTGAAAATGAGCGATATCGAGAAAACAACCTCACAAAGAGGTATAAGTGACAGACTTGTCTCAAAAATTCTCCAGCAAAATTAGACTCTCAAACCCTTTATGACTATGTTGTGGATACTACTAAATGAAAAAAAAAATCCTCAATTTATAGAACTGCGAAAAGATTTCTCCAAAAAAAAAATAAGACTAGCCAAATATTAAAAGAATCATATTTTCCCTTTCGTAAAAGATAAAATCAATTATGATATATATGTTATCATTTTTTCTATTAATAAAAAAAAGTATTAAATATGATAAGAAAATAGGACAACCACCTAACAACTCCTAGTGTACCAAAAATCTTTATTTTACTCTCCATTTACTCTAACACCATTCATGTACTCATACCTTTGCTATTATATACTCCATTCGGTCCCCAATAAGTGTGATCAATTTATTTTTGGCATGTCCATTAAGAAAATATTAAATTCTATATAAAAATATTTAGTACGACTAAGTTATCTTTAATTAAAATATTTAATGTGAGGAATAAGAACACTTTTTAGGAATATGTACATAAGAGTTATTTTGTAAAAACAAAATGAATTCTTTCTTGATTATATAAATGAATATTTATTTTGAACCAAAATAAAAAAATAAATTGGTCACTAATTGTGAACCGGAGGGACTATCTCGTATTTGGACTTGACTTTAACATAATTCCAGCGTGAAATGGATGTATTTTATGTGTTGGAACACTAGGGAAAATGTTCAAATTTACCTTTCTTCTTTTGATTATAATAATCCTATGTTATTTTATCTGAGTCAAGATTATATCGAAAACATCCTCTCTATTTTTACAAAATAGAAGTAGACCGTAAATATATTATCCTTCTCAGATCATATTTGTGAGATTATAATGATTTTATTATTATTATAATTATCATTATAATCGTATGTTATACTTGAGGTTGAAACTCAGTTAGTATTAAGTCAAAGGATAAGTAATCCGGACCTTATAACATAACATAAGATAAATTAAATTAATAGATTTAGTAGGGCGGACAGATATTTTTGAGTATTTTTACCTAAATTTTACCATCTCTTGTGAATTAATAAAACTTAACTACTTCCAAAGCGGCATTAATGGCTAGCTCAACCTTCATCTCCCATCTTTAATGCACAATTATTGATCCTCGGTCGGTACTGACATGCACTTGGCTTTACTATAAAAGTTTTTGAGTGGAAAATATCAAACACATAATAGTCTTGGAAAATGGGAATCCAAACATTGGCATTGATCTTGGTGGCGTTATTGGGTTTTGCCAACCGTCTAAATGCTCAAGATTCGACTACCTTAGTTCCGGCAATCATTACATTTGGCGATTCAGCTGTGGATGTTGGGAATAATGACTACATTCACACCCTTTTTAAGGCCAATTATCCTCCTTATGGAAGAGATTTTGTTAATCGTCAACCTACTGGAAGATTCTGCAATGGCAAATTAGCCACTGATATTACTGGTAAGTGGTTCCAACAAATAAATTAAGTTTAATATAGTTAATTATTATTAATTATACTAAAAGATGAATTTATTAGTATGTATGAAAATAATCAAAATATCAATTAAAGTGGTCCGGAGAGTACTAAATATTTGTAGGTAACTCACTTGCTCGACTAAATTGCGCCGTAGAATGTCTACTAGTGAGAATTTTAGCGTTTTCGATCCAGGAGAAGTGTTATTCTCGGGACTCTGCTATCTGTTGATTTTAAATAATACCAACCTAAGAGTTGTGGCTTATTTTGTTGTTGCAGCTGATACTCTTGGTTTCACCACTTACCCATCTGCATATCTGAGCCCCCAAGCATCAGGCAAGAATCTCCTTATTGGTACTAACTTCGCTTCTGCCGCTGCTGGCTATGATGATAAAACTGCCATCCTCAACGTAAGTCTAAGTACAAACACTCTGTATTTGCATTTTATTTTGTATAATATTGGTTAGAATTTTCATTAAAGAGTGTCAAAATATATAAAAGTAAACATATCAGGAAATTAAGGGAAGTCAATACATAGTATATATACATATAATTGATTGTTTTACCTAGCTATACTGTGTATTTTACCCGCGAAGGGGTGTCATACTTCACATAAGGTGGCTCCGCCGGTGGTCCAATATGAGTATAAATAATGAATGGGAGCTTTGGCGTAATTGATAAAGTTGCTGTGATGTGACCAGGAGGTCTGGCCACGAGTTCAACCCCTGGAGATAGTCTTTTGCATAAATGTAGGGTAAAACTGCGTACAATAGACCCTTGTGGTCCGGTTCTTCTCCGATCCTTCCCCGGACCGTCGCATAGCATGAGTTTAGTGCACCAGACTGACCTTTTGATATGAATATAATAATGTTTATATAATTAGTGAGAATTCATATAACCGACTCTGTGTAATTGGTGGGGGCTAACTGTTTTGACAAATCTTGGTGCAGCATGCAATTCCATTGTCAATACAGATGCAATATTACAAGGAATACCAAGCAAAGCTAACAAAAGTTGCAGGCAGCCAAAAAGCGGCATCAATCCTAAAGGATGCGCTTTACCTATTAAGTGCAGGAAGCAGTGATTTCTTACAGAATTACTACATCAATCCTTATATCAACAAACTCTATACTCCTGATCAGTATGGTTCTTATCTTGTTGGCATCTTCACTAGCTTTGTCAAGGTTGGTTATTTTGCTTCTAATTTATTAGTTTCATCATTAATTCTACGTTAACGATAGCTGATTTTGCACACAAATTAAGTTTATATGGATCATAGATCCATCTAATTAACTTGAATATTGTGATATGTAACATTTTTTTAATAGAAATGATCAATAAGCGGGTTGGGTTAAACTTAGGCGGTTAACGGGTCAAATCAATAAATAAATCATCACCCACCTCGTTTAAAGTTTGGTTGAGTTAAAATTGGATGGGTCAATATCGAACAAAACAAGCCATAACCCAATTTCCAATCTCTCTTTTCTTTTTTACTTTGCGGAAAAAAAAGAAGAGTGAAAGTTAGTGGGCGTTTGGACATAAGAACTGTAATATTCCAAAAAATAAAAAAGAATAAAATAAATTTCAAGTGAAAATAGTATTTGAAAATTAGAGTTGTGTTAGGACATGAATATAATTTTGGGTTGTTTTTGAAGTTTTGTGAGTGACCTGATTGAAATTTTTTGAAAAACAGTTTTTTGGAGTTTTTCAAATTTTCAAAAAATTCCAAAATGTATCTTCAACTAAAAATTAGAAAATTTATGACCAAACACTAATTTCGAAAAAAATGAAAATTTCTTATGTCCAAACGGGCTCTTAATGTCTTTCTCCTGAATTATTACTAGCTTAAATTCTTGCAAATTTACATAATTCTCATTCTCAAATTGTATATTCTATGCTTGGATTTGGGTTGCAATTGATCGACCATGTGCTTGTGTTACACCATCACTACATGTTGTTCATTTCGCCTCGTTTTCTTCTTATCTTGTTCTCTTTATCGCGTATGGCTACTGTTCTATTTTTATTTTTCCTCGTGCCGAGGATCTATTGGAACAACTTTTCTACATTCACTATAGTGGTATTGTCTACGTACTTCTACTCTCCTCATAACCCACGTGTGGGATTATACTGAGTTTGTTGTTGTTGTTGTGCGTAGTAATTTGACGGCTTTGCAGATTTCAACTTGTTGATCAAATAAGACAGATTTGATTATTACTATAAAAAAAGGAGTTCATTTTCCACCTCTAGTTTTTACGGAACGATCCACAATCAGTGGCGGAGCCACATTGAACAAAGGATGTCAGCAACATTCTTTTGTCGGAAAATTTCACTATATTGCTAAATATTTTATTTTATTTATGTATATTTACTATACGTTGACTCCCTTTAATTTTTTTATATATCTAATTATTTATATTTTGACACTTCTCGATGAAAATTTTGACACCGCCATTGTCCACACTATGTAAACAGGATTTGCATGCGCAAGGAGCAAGGAGAATTGGAGTAACTTCACTGCCACCATTGGGCTGTCTTCCTGCCGCCAGAACACTGTTTGGATTTCACGAGAGTGGGTGTGTCTCAAAAATCAATACAGATGCCCAACAATTCAACAAGAAGATGAATTCAGCTGCTACACAATTACAAAAACAACTCCCAGGCCTTAAGATTGCTATCTTTGACATTTTCCAGCCTCTATATGACCTCGTCAAATCTCCATCAGACCACGGTACGTACATATTCCACATCCTCTCCCATACAATATTTACTTAGTATATGGTAAATCGACACGTCCTTTCATTATTTCTTTAGCCGAGGGTCTATCGGAAACTGTTTCTCTGCCCTTACAGGGTACGTAGGGGTAAGGCTTCATACATGTTACCCTCCCCAAACCCCACTCGTGGGAACTCGTGGAGTTGTGATAATAGAACCACATTATCTGTGTTGTACTGTTACTTACATATCTTTTTGGTGATTAGGATTCACGGAAGCAAACAGAGGGTGCTGTGGGACAGGAACAGTGGAGACGACGTCGTTATTGTGCAATCCAAAATCACCAGGAACTTGTAGCAATGCAACTCAGTATGTGTTTTGGGATAGTGTACATCCATCTCAAGCTGCTAACCAAGTTCTAGCTGATTCACTTATCATCCAAGGCATCAACCTTATTGGATAATTGAACAAAAATTAAATTATTGTTACTGTTATCTTTCTCTTGAGTTTAATGTATAAGTCTTTTTTAAAGCTACCATGTTCCTTTTCTTTTGTTTCTGGGGTTTCTTGTTTACTTGTTTTTGGGAGATGAAAACGTTGTCCTGTATTTGCTTAATATTTTTCTTTTATTAATGAGAGTACTGAGTACCATGTGTTGTGTTGGAAAAAAAAATGTACTAATGAATATTTGAACTGAAAAGTCTCCTTTTTCGTTTAATGTTCTGCAAAAGCTAGCTTACGAATTCTTATTGCTCAAAATTCAAATGTTTCCATTTTCTTCTTTTATTAGTAAAATATAATAAGATAAAAGCTACTCTACTAGTTTTATAGAAACTAATTTTTCTATTTTTCATCTAGCCAGTAAAAGGAACTACTTATTTTCTCCTCAAAACTTGAACTAGCGTTTGGTCATAAATTTTCAAATTTATTTTGAAAAACTTGTTTTTGGTGAAGTTTGACTTGGAGATGAAAATGTGTTTGGACATACTGTCACACCTCATTTTTCACCCGATAAGGGTAATAAGGGAGTTTTTCCACTTTAAGTGACACTATTCGATTTTGGAATTTATTTTTCTTTTTATTCAGAGTCGCCACCCGGATTTTTTACGGTGTTCCGGAACACCATTTATTTGTTAAAAATCCCAAACCGAGAAATTTTGACTCTATTTAAATTGTATGCGAACCAGAAATCCGGGTAAGGAATTCTATTAACCCGGGAGAAGGTGTTAGGCATTCCCGAGTTCCGTGGTTCTAGCACGGTCGCTTAATGATTAAACTTGGTCTAAATTGTTTGATTACTGATTTTAGTACCTAAGTGCATTTTATATTTTTACCGCTTTTATTACTCGATTAATGGTATTTAAAGAATTATCTTAAGACGAGTGACGCGTACGTATACTCGTCTAGTTTTGGTGCGTTAAAAATCGTGTCACGCATACGTGTACACAATTCACGGCATTTGGTTTATTTAAGAAAAACAGTGAAAGTAGCGCGAACGCGTACCTTGGGTTTATTTGAAAATCAAGATCACATCACGCGAACATGTGCGCAATCACGATAGTAGTTTAATATCCTCTCCTAAAAGCATTCCTATGAATATTCGTTTTCTAAATCGTATTTGCGTCACGCGAACGTGTACACAATTAAAAATATTCGTTACTAATAAGATTATTTCATTTAAAGTTACGCGGATATATACTTTGATTTATTTTGAAAAAATCGTAATTATGTCACGCGAACATGTACATAAGCACGATAATTTGATAAATTAAGATATCCTGCGGCCTCAAAATATCTGTTCCCATATTTCCGCACAAAATTTGAATTTTTCAACGAAATGCAAAAAAGAATTCAGCTAATTTAAAAGCATAAAGGACAAAATTAAGAGGAAAAAATTAACAATGGGAATAAGAAATGAGAAAAGAAGCTTTTAATCAGAAATGAGAAAACACATTCGAAACAAGATTATTCTACTGGCCAAATATCAAAATCAATCAAACTAACTCAAACAATCATATGACCACAAGATATTAACTTCTAGCATGGACATCTCAAATAATAAAAAAGAGAAAGTTTAGGCATAATAGAAATAATAGAGTAAGATGGACCTTTAGGCTTCTTCTATAGATTCAAACAACGATTGTACAACATCAACAATGAATTCAGCAACTAAACTCAACCAAACGACCCCGAACGCTCCAGAGAAGACTCGAACAGAGCCTCTCGGAGTTGCAAAAGGAAGCTTGCCGGCTCGACTCGAATCTGTGGTGGAGTTTTGGACGATTTCGAAACTGTTTTTAGAAGAAGAAAATAGGAAATAGCTGCTGCGTTTTTTGTCCGAGTTTTGGGACTGTTTGGTGTTGATTTTCAGCCGGGTTTTGGTTAGAATTTTTGCACTGTTTTTGGGTGAACTTGGAAGCTACGTTTTCATGGAGATGAATAAATGATTTTAAGAAGAAGAAGAAGTGAAGTTGTTTTTCCCTCGTCTCTTTTCATATCCGTTTTCCCTTCCCCAGATATATTTTCTCGTCCCTCTCGTTGTATCTCTGTTTTTTATTTTTATTTTTGCTTTTGTGTATTTGTGACTACATTTGGAGAGTGATGATTCCTTGAAGGAAATTCTTATTCATACAAGAAAATGAAATTAGAAAGGGGGTTCCAAAGAGCTGCGCCGTTTTCTCCAAGAGCTGGGTCTGATGCCTTTGTGTAGAAGTCTCTTTTTTATTTTTATAGAAGAGAGAAAGGATTTAGGATTGTAACGTGGGGAATTTGGTTGGGCTTGGAATTTTGGGCTCTGAAATTGGGCCAATTTGGAACAAGGACAAATTTTATCTTTCAAAAATAGTCATTTTAGTACTAATTAAATTTCTTTTATCAAAACAACCTAATTAATATTTTAACTAATTAAATAAACTAATTGATTAAGCTAATGTATATTTTTTACGATTTTTATATGTTAATCTATCAATTAAGAGTAATTAATTTCAAAATTTTAAATTAAACCTAAGATGACATGCAATAAAAAATGTGACAATTTTTATGATTTTTCTATAATTTTAAAATATTAAACCTACTTGATATGCAACTAAGTAAAGAAAAACTTCTAAAATTTATTAAAATTATTTTTTGGTCTATTTTTAGGAGTTATTCCCATGTGGGACAAAAATTAGATGTTCACACATACGTTTTCAAAACATATTTTTCAAATTTATTTTGGAAAAACATGTGAATTATGAAGTATCTAGCTGGTTTTGGGATTTGGGATTTTGCCAAAATATAGGCAAAATTTATGGTCAAACATGTGTTTGCCAAATAAAACACAAGTTTATTTTGGCAAAATCTATGGCCAAACGGGTCCTAAATATCAGGACAATTCAAGACATTTGTATCCCAAAAAGTAAACTAAAAAATTGAAATAAATGCTAAATAACTCAACCCCAATGCTTAATTATAGGTTTTCTATCATTCTTCCCAAAAAGTCAAAAATCGACCCCGGGCCCGCTTGGTCAAAACACGAGGTTCGGACCAAAACCCGTCACCCATTCACCCAGGAGCCCGAATATGTAATTAGTTTCAGAATTCGACCCCAAACCGAGGTATAAATTCCTAAATTTGTAAAATCCATAATATCTACCCTTAAAGAACAAGATTTATGCCTAAAAATCTAATGGGTGTTGTTGGAAAATGAAAATACGATTTTAAGGACACAAACCTATGATTTGGTGGTGAAATTCCACTTCAAAAATCGTCCAAGGTCTGATTCTATGGAAGAGGATATGAAATTATGGCTTTTCCCCGTTTTGGCTACTGTTTTAAAAGACTGGACAGACCTTCTTCACGTTCGCGAGAGGTCTGTCGCGTTCGCGTAGCAGTGGCCTTATTGGCCTTCGCGTTCGCGAAGGTATATCCCCCCTGACCTCCGCGTTCGCGAGCCTCTGGCCGCGTTCGCATAGTGTATCAGTTCCCCTCCCCCGGTTCCCATCCTAGTCCTATGCGTTCGCGAGCCGCTGGCTGCGTTCGCATAGTACAAACCCAGCCTCTTCCCTGTTTACTCTTCCCGTTCGCGTGGGTTACCACACGTTCGCTTAGTATAAAAATACACACACCAGATACAACAACTTACACTAGATTTTCTAAGTCCGAAACACCCCGATGCCTTTCCGAAACTCATCCGAGCCCTCGGGGCTCCAAACCAAACATGTACACAACCTTAAAAACATCCTACAGACTTACTCGTACGATCGAATCGCCAAAATAATATCTTAAACAACGAATTTAGCATCAAAATCAAAGAAAAATCTCAAGAACTTTCAAAGTTTCAAATTTTACAACTACGTGTCCGAATCACGTCATATGACCTCTGTTTCTTACCAAATTTTACAGGCATCATTCAAATACTATATTAAACCTGTACCGGGCTCCGAAACCAAAATACGGGCCCGATATTATCAATTTCAAATACCGTCAAGTTTCCAAAAACTCTTTTAATTTCAATTAAACAATTTCTTTCAAAAATTTATTTCTCGGGTTTGGGACCTCGGAATTCGATTCCGGGCATACGCCCAAGTTTCATATTTTCCTACGGACCTTACGGGACCGTCAAATCACGGGTCCGGGTCCGTTTACCCAAAATGTTGACCGAAGTCAACTTAAATTTAATTTTTAAAGGCAAAATTAACATTTTTCTCAGTTTTTCATATAAAAGCTTTCTGGATATATGCCCGGACTGCGCATGCAAAACGAGGTAAGACAAAAGGAGGTTTTCAAGGCCTCAGAACACAATTTTAACTTTTAAAACGAGAGATGGCCTTTTGGGTCATTACATGTCTTTCCTTGTTCCCGCTTACGTATATAGGATATTTTAAAAAGTGAACATCCTTCTTAGTAATTGGTTCCGGAGAAAGAATAGGGAAGTTTATTTCACTGTATTTTTTACCAAGGACAGGGCCTATCACAATTTTATTTATTTATTTGGGCGATAGCTCTGAAGACATAAATTGCCAATCTTTTTTTTTAATCTCGAGAGAAATACAATCGGGAGGAGCGGGGAAACCATGAGGCAAAACCCCCCTTTCATTATGCACTTATCTCTTATGTTTAGTTTCTTTGCATTTGATCTCTACTGTTATCTTTTGTTACTCTATTTCTAAGTATGAAATAACTATTATATCCTCATATAGCTCGTAACCTCATATATACGTTACCCCAAATATGTAGCATGTAGCACATAAGTAAGTTGTCAGGATCCCAAATTTGTTAGTCCTGATGACACTTAATTCAATCTGTTAGGTAAGTCAACTAGTAACTATTCAATTTCCAATGATATTAATAAGGCAATAAAGTAAAGAAATTATCTGACTTTTGTACAATTCCCAAGGACTGATAGTACGAATCATGAGTTTCTAAGAAGAGAGTTTACAAAACCGACATGAAATAGATACATAGTTTGTTTGAAAAGTACAAAAATAGAGTTTTATAGATCTAAAGTTACCATGAACAATGTGGAGCTTCAACCGGAACGCAGGTACATCTTCAACGCAACTACCATCGAGCGCAGCAACATTAACAGCCAACATCTGCACCCAATTGTGACTGAAACTAATTATGGTTGATAGATTTCTTTGAGTTCTATCGAATGGTATAAGAATTGTATAGAGGGGTTAATGGTTCTTCTCGAATTTGAGAAAGAATAATGAAGGTGGCGTTTAGGAGTTTGGTTCTTTCCAAATTCGTGAAGTTTGGTGAAGATTTAAGGGATTTGGAGCATGGATTCATTTAGAGGAAGGAGAACCGATCAACGAATTCGGTCAACAGAGAACTAGGATTATTTTTGGTTTAGTAAGAAAAAACTTAAATTAAATAAAAAAGTTGCGGGAGAGTTGCGTGTAGTATTGAACCCACAAATTCTATCCGTATTGACTATTGAGTACCTCCTTGTTGTTTTGCCTATTTAATACGTAGTAATTTTTATATTATGTTCTACTTTTTAAGATTAGAGAATATTTTTTACCTTTTGCACAAAATATATTTAAGATATTAAATAAATATGTATTTCCACTAAGGCACTAACTGAACAACAAAACAAAAACTTAAAACTAGAAATAATTAAAAAAGTTAAATGAATAAATCTATAAATAAACAGATTCACTAAACTACAAAATAAGACAATTTAATAGATTCAGTACTGTCTAAAGGAATGAAAAAATCATGTTTAATACTCGATGTAATATCTCATATCATCGATACTAAAAAAATTGTTCGTTGTGATTTAAAAGCAAGACATACATCCACTGATCCACACTATGTGGAAATTGTTTTTTTTTTTTATCTAACTTAATAAAGATGTGTGAACGGAAAATTGAGGAAAAAGATTTGGCGAGAAAGCTTTTACTCATGCACTTTGAATGAAAAGAAAATCTTTTTGCTTATATAGAGAAGCACACCTTCTAGCTCTTAAAAGAGTTGAGAAGTTGTCGTTTTTATTTTTCAATTTTATCGAATTAATGTACACCTCTTATTAAACCTTGTAATACCCACCAAAGATACGTCCCTAAATAAATGATGGTCCTAACTTGTTAGGAGTTGGCCATAATTTTCTTGCCATATTTGGCTTTCCTATCTCTTGAAGGAAAGGGCAACATGTTTACCATAATTGAGTTTTCCTTCTTGTAGAGGTAAATTACAAATCTCCCAATTTCCTTTTTCTTGTAGGAAAAGTTTGGAGCTCATTCAACTGCATTCACAATGTAGTCAGTTTGAGAGTCGTGTTTAGGGGGAAAACTTTGCGGGACAAGTGTTAGTGTGTCGCTTGTGTTTGCCTCTTCGTGAGGTTGTTCTCTTGATATTTTGTACTCTCTTTTATATAGTGGATTGCTCATCTCCGCGGTGGACGTATGAGTTGACCGAACCACGTTAAATGTTTGTGTCTCATTTGGTAGATTTCTCTTTTATTGTTTGGTTTATTGTTGTTCAAGATTTGTTTTACTAGCTCCCATACGACAACTGATTTTCTTCTGTCCTGGCACTAACATCTCAGCTTTGCCCTGATCACAGAGCTTAAAAACCCAACATTCACTGAGCTGTTTATATTTGAGAAATTTGTTGACTCAATATCATTTGTTAACACGCTAAATTTGATAGGGAAGGTAAACCGTGCAACTTATGAACCTTTTCTTACCTCAAATGAAGAAAAAAGTATGGTACAACTTATGGTACAGACTTTATTTAGACAAATGTTAGAAGGAACTAACAGATGCTGATCTCCTGCAAAATCCAGCTTTAGAACGAGACCCTTTTAACACTTCTGCATATTTCACTAAGTCGGTTTTCTGGACTTTTTCTGACTCATCTTTAGTTATATTTTCTAGAGGTGAATCAGTCAGACGATTTGAGATATAATCCAATCTTCCTGAACCTGACGACGAACCCCCATCACTATTTCTCGTACTATCTATCGAGTAGTTGTTATTTTCTCCTTTGTCGCTCCTTGAACTTTGAGAAGCCGAATGTAACCCCAGAAATTGTTTGGATGAACTAGAACTGTACCCTGGAGAATAACTAGAATGTCTTGCCACATTATCTTCAGCATTGTGCACCATGTCCAGGGAAGAACTCCGACTGAGACGTCTATCCTTTCCCCGCAGTAATCTCATAAGCTTACTAAACACCTTCTTTTTGCCTGAAGTCTTACGGGTTGATGAATTATCAGTAGAAGTGTCATCAAATTCACCAGAGTCTGTAAGAAAGGATGTTCGAGACGATGACCAATCAGAATCGAAATCATTAACATTAGTTTCCCTTTCTTCCTGACTTTCTTTATTTGCATATTCAAGAATTAGTTGCTTAGCTTTCTCCTCCGACTTGGGGCTCAATGTTTTACTGAGGTCTCTTGCGATTGTTTTTCCCACAACAGGCTGTAAGTTCCTCAGCTCGTACCGTAAGCAAGCGTTTATCCATCGGAGATAGACTAGTTCCTCAGCATCATTGCACCGATCTGCTTGAAGCCGCTCAACTTCCTTTGCTAAATCTTCATTTTGCTTTTTCAACCGTAGAGTTTCTTCCTTCAGTGCTTCTGTCTGCAGCAAGAATCATTTATAAGTACAAGCTAACTAGAAACAACAACAACAACAACAACTACCCAGTATAATCCCACAAGTGGGGTCTGGGGAGGTAGTGTGTACGCAGACCTTACCCCTACCCTGGGGTAGAGAGGCTGTTTCCAATAGACCCTCGGCATCCTTCCCTCCAAGAACTCCCCACCTTGCTCTTGGAGTGACTCGAACTCACAACCTCTTGGTTGGAAGTGGAGGGTGCTTACCATCAGAGCAACCCACCTTGTCAACACGCTAACTAGAAACATATAGGGAAAATGAAATGGAACATGAACAAAAGAATTACTTCTTCATCTTCCAACACAGAAGCAGCAATGATCTGAACAGATTCTAATCTATGAGCCAGTTCTGAATTTTCTTTTCTTAAACTGTGATTAGATTTCTTCAACTCATCAGCCTGATTCTCCAAATCCTTGAGTTTTCGGAGCTTTAACTGAACATCCGATTCAGCTTCAATGGCCTTCTTTTCCTCGTCGTGCAACTTCATAACTTTTTCTTGAAGGGTTAAAATCTGTTCCTTACTATGATCAGCTTCTGATCTCAGTTTCTTTTTGAGTTGCTTTATCTTGACTTTTGCTGCATCAAGTTCAGAAACAACTTTTGCATAATCGGCCACTTGAGCTTCTAACCTCATCTTATCTGCGGTCAATGACTCAATCTTTAGACCAAAAAGCTTGGCCTCCATATTGTTTATTTTTAGTTGATTTTGAAGCTCCATGATAGCAGTTTCTTGCTCCTTAAGACCATAATACTCGAGCAATTGGATTTCTAGAGTCCTCTCCCTCTCTTCGAGTGCTTTAACAATATTTTTCAGGCTCTTAATCTCTTGCTCATGGTTAACCATTTCAACAATTCTATATTCTCTAGGTGAATCTCCATACTGCAACAGCGTTTCGATGTCTCTCTTTGAGGTAGATAAACGGAGTTCCTTTACAAGTTCATTAAACTCCGGCAAGAGAAATCCATCTCTATTGCTGTTAAATATACCACTGCTAGATGGAAGAGCTGTAGAATTCTCGATAATGTGTTTGCAGATGTGGAGGTCCTCCTACAAGAGAAACAAAAAAGTTATTACCTCACAAATAGGACAACAATCAACATATGTTATAGGAACAAAATAGAGATACACTTTAATTCTACTCATCGCAGTTTCTTTTCTTTTAGTCGATTAGCAACTAGCAAGTTTGTTAATTCACGTCTTTAGATCACCAAAAATGTGAAATGCATTAAGCACACCTAAAAAGAACAGCAGAGGGGTAAGTTTTGAAACAACAACAACAACAGACCTTACCCCTACCCTGGGGTAGAGAGACTGTTTTCAATAGACCCTCGGCATCCTTCCCTCCAAAAACTCCCCACCTTGCTCTTGGGGTGACTCGAACTCACAACCTCTTAGTTGGAAGTGGAGGGTGCTTACCATCAGAGCAACCCACCTTGTCCAGGGGTAAGTTTTGGAAATAAAATAAAATTCTTTTGACGAGAATTCAAGGCATTCAAAGTTAAAGAAAACAAATACCAAAGATATCGACGCAGTAGTCTAATATGTTTCTAACTTTTGTATGCAGCTATAACCAAGAGAAATTTAGAAAAAGTAACGCACAAAATAAAGCCCGTGATCTTCAGGCTCTCAAATAAGTGATAAAATGCATGTGCACATACATGTCTAAGGAAGAGCCTATAAATGTGCATTCATGTACTGTTCGAGAAGTAAGAGATTAGACGGACGCCCCTATTCTCTCCTATTAACTCCTTGACCTTTTCTCATCCTTACCGTAGGGGACAAGAGCGAGTTGGCTAAGCCGCATCTTCTGCTTTCTTTGCATTTGGTATTTGTCCTGAAAAGAGCTGAAAGCAGACTTGGACTCATTGAAGAACGCACTTGAGGTGAAGACCAATGAGCGATTGCGATAACTATGGACCTCTTAACTACAGTATGTTTTTTACTAATACCAATTAATAGGCTTTCAGAAGCTTTTCCACACAAAGAGGGGAGGAAGTGGTTGTTGCCAACTTGCCAGATGAGCGGACATCTGAGCTTTACAGCGCATTTACTATCTGGAGATGGATGGAGCGAGACAGGGTTAAAAGAAGGATTTTTTTCCATTAGCCGAGGAAAGAAGTAGCAAAGGAATATCGCTATCGTGGGGGAAAAAAGAAAAATGGAGGATAGGCCGTAGTCATGAGTTTTTAAGTGAAAAAGACAGCCCTTCTTTTCTCCTAGAGGGAAAAAATCAAATATGGAAAAACCATGAGTTTATAATTATCCGTAGTCAGGCTTAATAACTTTCAGGCAGGGGCGGAGCTAGAGTTTCGACAACGGGTTAGGCCGAATCCAGCAACTTTAGTCCAAATCATATATTTATCTTAAGAAATTCATTGAATAGGTATAAATTCTTACTTTAGAACCCAGTGACATTTTTGAATAGGTACAAATTCTTACTTTAAAACCCAGTGACATAAAAATGTTAGAATCCCGAACCTAGTAACTTCAAATCTTGGCTCCGTCTATGCTTTCAGGAAGCTTAATATTACATCTATAATCAAACACTAACACATATTGTTCAGTTGCCAAACTACTAGCCTTTGCAATTTGTAACAACTACTACATTTTCTCTTAATTATTGCCTTCAATTTCATGAACAATAAAAGAAGAGATGATAATCCAGCGATCTTACGTGCTTTTCTGACACAGTAGAAACTGATTCGCGAGAGGAAGGTGATATTGGAGTTGCATGGGAGGCGCGATCATCATTTGTGAGCTCACCATTTTCACCACCTGTAATTAACTCAACCCACAAAAATCAAAATATTAGAAAGGAATTCCGATCAAGAAAAGAATGGGACCTTAATTAAAATGGTGCTCTAAATTAACCTGTAGAACAAGGAGGCAGGGATGAATTAGAAGGCTTGATTCTTTTGGTTCTAAAAATGGTATAAATAACCCCACCAAGAGATAGAACCAAAACCACCCCAATTTTCAAGAGGACGGGCCTTATGTTCCTATTGTCTCTCATCATTATTGATTTCTGTGAGAAAAATCATGGGTTTCCCTCATCTTCATCATACTCATCCAAATCCAAACTACCAACTGAATGGTCCCAAAAGGAAGGGGAATTAGATGATGAAAAGGGGATATTGTTCTGGGCATTGAAGATTAAACAGGGATAAAGTTATAGAGTACGTAAAATATGATGTGGATTGTCTGGTTACAATTTATATGTTTAGGTTAACTTGGGTACGCTGCGTTGCATGACCAACTTTTCTATATTCAACCGTACAAGTTTTGTACTAATCGCAAAAGAAAACTAGTTATACTTATTACTACTACTAAAAAGGGCAGTCCGGCGCAGCCTTACCCTATATTTCAGTAAGAGGCAGTTTCCACAGTTTAAACCCCTGATTTCGTAGTTATATGGTAGCAATTTTACTAATTACGTCAACGCTCTCTCCATGCTTATTATTACTACTAATTGTTTATAGACTTCCTAAGCCGAGGGTACGTCTATTCCTAAGCCGATGATTTATAGGAAACAGTCTCTCTATCCTCACAACGTTGGGGTAAGGTATGCGTACACACTACCTTCCCCAAACCCCACAATGTGGAATATTACTAGGTATATTGTTTTGTTGTATATGTTAATTGATGATAGACTATAATTACGTATTTTAGTCGCTTATTACACTCTAGTTTACTACACTTTAATTGAGTTTGAGCTTTAATCACTAGTGTTTTGCACTAACTGTGTATTTTATGCCTTGTAGGAGCGATTCCGAGCTATATAGATGTTATAGAATGAATTCAAGTGATTTGGAGCTTTGAAGTCTGAGTAAAAGCCCAAGGAATTAAGCCGGGATCGTGTTCGGGGGTCAAATTTGATAGTTAAGAACAAACGAAGACCCGAGGAGGCATATTGCGCACTGTCTAGTAAAATAGACATAAATTTTTGCTCCGGACTCCATTTGGGATGTATAATATACTGTTAGTAAGCTAACTTGAAGGGCTATAACTTTCATGTTTTACGTTTTTCGATATTCCAAAAGGAAATAGGTGAAAAGTGCGCGTCAAGTGCGCGGCCGCGCACTGCCCACGCAAATGGGGCAGAATACTTGTTGATTAGCGCGGCCAGAGCGCGGCCGCGCTACTCCAGACCTGAAAAACAGTCCTTTTTCGCGTGGGAGAAGGTATAATTGTTTGGGGCCGACCCTACTTGCTATATATACATGGGAAAACGGTATTTTGAAGAGATTGGACATATTTTGGACATAGATTCGACATGAGGAGGCAGAGACACAATAGGAGCAAGGCGGGGAATTATTCTACGAGTTTTTCCTTCCTCTTCCTATTTTTCATTGTTGGTTATGACTTTTAGCATTGTATTTTTACATACTATTATGAATAGCTAATTTGTTATCTAGGGTTTTGATGGAACCTTTTGTAGGATAAATTCTTGTTATGTTTTTATATAATTGAGCCGTTAGATTTCTCTACTTGTTCAACTACGTTTATATTGTGGTTGGTTGAAGAGCTCTCAATCGACTGTGCCTATTTAGTGTGTATTACTCGGATAGAGTGCATATTTAGGTAGTTGTTGAACAACATCACTCCCGACGTATGTGAGGAATCAATAACGAAGGGTTTAAAGGTGGGATTAGGGATAACGAAACCTTGTGTGCGATCTAAGTGAGCCGTACTTAATACCAGCTAGCGTAACTCGGGAGAGTATGTCTAGTAAATTGTCGTAATTACTCGGGAGAGATTTGCGGTAGTCAGAGCGCTCATGATCGGTAGAGAATACTTAAGCGAAATTATAGAAGACATAGCGGGAAAGATTCCGACAATTGGGGAAATCATAACTCTAGACCTCCTTAATATTTTCTCCAATCCGTAGTATCTTTAGTGTTATTTATTATTTTAATTTGTTAGTTAGCTAGTTAAACACTAGAATATTAATATTTATAAGTTAGGAATTGTTCAAGCTTGTATTCTTGGTGATAGTGAATAGTTGTGGCTAAACCTTAGTTCTCTGTGAGATTCGACTCCGGACTTATAAACCGGATTATATTTGCAACGATCGCTTTATCCTTTTATAAGGCATAGTTGGGCGTGATTAGACTAGTTTTTTTGCGAGAATAATCTTTGTACAATCTTTTTAATAGGCGCTATTACAATATCTATATACTCTAAGCTTTTCTAATGAACTTTGTCCACCATCTAATTATTTATATGCAATAAAAAAGGGGGAGACAAATCAAAATGAACATTGCATTAATGGCGTCATTATAGATTAATGTTTTAATTATATTCTCGATCCGTTATGAAATAGCATTGAGATATGTTTGTCGCTGAAGTATTTGAAATGATAATTTGGAACTCATCCTAGGACGAGGGCTTGGAAAATGCCCGAGATACACATGCAAGTGTTTTCTAGGAAATTAAAGGTTTACGTTAATTAATACATTTTATGTTTATGTAATAGTTTAGTTGCTGTAATACTCCCTCCATTCACTTTTACCTGGCACGTTTTAATCTTTTACGCCCTTAAGAAATAATAAATGAAGTGCATAATTTACCATGATACCTATATTAATTGATGTATATTTTATTGGATTTGAGAAAATGATTTGAAATGAGTAATAAATATTGAGGGTGTACAGGAAAAAAATTGTCTTCTCTTGATATGCGTAAAATGACAAGTAAAATCGAAAATATATTTTTAGTATAAATGCCAAGTAGAAATAAACGTAAATAGTAGATTGTATGTGTTATTTCTTAAAAAATAAGACAAACAAACCTATCACAAAAATCAGGGGCGGATTTATAGACTATTCACGGGGCACGTGAACTCATGGTCTCTTCGTCAAATTAAATATTTTATATACATATTTTCTAGAATTGATCTAATATTGTCTTCCGGCACTCATGCTCCAAAGAGACTAATTGATTAAGTGCTAAGTAAAATACATGAAGGAGTTGGATCAATTCTGGCGGAATACTTTCTTTTTTCTCTTTTCTTTAATGGTGTATTTATGTTATAAAAATTCAATATCCGGCGTGTGACAAAATTATCATTAAAATTATTTTAATGCGGTTAGGAAGTAATTGCAACTGTGTCGATATAAGAGGGGTTAGTTTCCGTTTCCGACCCGGGGAAAAAGAAAAGCTTCCATTTTCCGACCGTTTATCGGGCAGTGAAGTGGTCTGTTCAAATTTTGCGCCTATAAAAATCCCAGCGCCCTCCCTCTCTCTAAATGCAAGTAGCAGACATGCAAGCACTCAGAGCGCTCCACTTCCAAAAACACCTTTTCAATCTTCCTCCAAAAATCCCCCTCTCATCTCTCCGTTTCACCATTCTATGCAACTCTCGCCAGTTCCGCTCCACTCCGCGGCAGCAATTTTCTAAAGAATCCACCGCTCTCACCGACGCCGCCGTACAAGGCTGGGCCGCTCCTTCAACAAGTCAACAAAACCCTAGTGATGCAAACACCCGGCAAAGAGAGTCTAAACCTGATGAAATCAGTGGAAATTACTCTAACGGTATAAAAAGTAGGGGTTATGAGGTTATAGGGAATGGGACCAAGAAAAAGGGGAAGGGTGGGAAGAGTAGTAAAACAGTGTGGGTGTGTAGTGATTGTGGGTACGATGATGGGCAATGGTGGGGGATTTGTAAGCAGTGTAATGGTGTTAATACAATGAAGCGATTTTCGGAAGGGATAGAGCGTCCTACGAGTGGGTTTGAGGTTACTGAGAATGTGACAAGGTCGTGGCTGCCTCATCATTCTGTTAAAGCCATGCCTACGAAATTGACGGATGTAAATAAAGGGATCAATCAATTAAATTGGCGAATCCCTCTGTAAGTAAAGTGGCAGTTGTAAATGAATTTGATCTAAGTGGAACTTTGAATTTCACAATAATATTAATAAAAAAAATGAATGTTGCTCGTCTTTATCTAGTTCATATCTTTGCATGAGTATGCCTTTTTGACTTTGACATTAGTATGTGAAGATGGTTTCAAAATGTCAATGAACACTTCGAAATACTGTACTTGTATAGGTCTGGCCTCTTTGGAGCTGAAGTTGGAAGAGTACTTGGTGGTGGTCTTGTGCCGGGTACTGCCTTGTTTTGTCCCTATTTTTATACATGAAGTTCATTGTGACTCGCAATCTCAACTGAAAAAGTTCAAAATGTATTCAGTCAAAAAATTTCATAAAGATAGTTCAGGTTTATAAAAATTAATCCCCCCCCGCCCCCCCG
>ML265761.1:159421-169510 GCA_005239495.1 Nicotiana undulata | reverse complement strand
AAAAAAAAAAAAAAAAAAGAGATCAGGTTTCACAGAATGTTTAAAGTGCGGAATGTGTTAAAATCTACTTAGAACAAGTTCTTATTTAGGAAATCATTTAAAGTGGTTCCTTCTAGTGTCACTAAATTTTGGCTATATGTCTACTGCTAGTAGTTTGGCTGCAGGTTTTCCTTATGTTTGTTGTCATTTTGATGCTCTGTGGATAGTGAAGTAAACTTTTTCAATTTAATCAAACATCTGTCAGTATGCATCGCGCCCAACTTATGGCATTTCACTGGGTTTGTTATTGTATCTGTCAGTATGCGTCCTGGTAGAAACTGGCTGAAGCTAAATTTTAACGAAGGAGGAGAACTCACCCACATGTTTAGGGTTCAAGCACTATAGTTGAGGAGATTCTTGACTTATAATGATTTATGTTAAGTGCTTAGAAATGGGGTGGTTTTTAGGGCTCGACTTGCTAATTTTAAATAAGTAGGAAAAGAAAAATATAGAATTAAAATTAGCCTTATCAAAAAGGGAAGTGCGCAATTAATTGATGACTCCTTTATTCAGTGGGCACAACACTGTATGGTTAAATCTGTATCATAGAATTCAAGGAGAAGCCCAATTACCGATGGTAACAACCTTCATTACCCAAGTTCCATCTCTAGTTTGACAGCAGTACTGCATTAGACCGGTATACCCAAATATCTTTACTATTCCGCGAAGAATTCCAAAAATAACTTAAGTAATGTAGCCTGCCTACTACTCTGTTATTAATGAGATCATGTTACTAACGTGTAACATGTTCACTTTAACCTTGAAATTTCTCGAGAAGCCTGAATGTTTTCTGTATAGCACTCAAAGTTATCCACCTGCAAATAAAAAAAGAAAATGCAAGCTTCCAGAAGTTGTTCATTCTGTATTTTGCTTTTACTGTATTTGTTGTGGTGAGCAGTGTAAAAGGATATGCATTGAACTTGCCACTAGGAGCCTCAACCAAAATAATATGTGCCTGCAGATAAATATTTGCTGCTATATGTACAGTCACCCTCTAGGCCGTCTTTGGTCTCTGCTTCTCACTGTTTAAGAATTATCCCCAGTGTGTTTTTGGAGCATTTTGACTTTAATTTATTTGGGAGCTATTTGGTCTCTTACCTTCTCAATACGAACTGATTTTTTTTTTTTCTTTCTATGTTACAGGCTGCTTAGTCTTAGTTGGCGGTGATCCGGGTGTTGGCAAGAGCACGCTATTGTTACAGGTATGATGCTGTGTGCAGACATAAATTTTTGGTTCTAAGTCATATCATTTGAAGTTATCTAATATTCTCCAATCACTTTGACTACGTTACTCTCTATTGCAAGATTGCAGCCGTAGTTGCAGAGGGGTGTGATATGGGGGGACCAGCACCTGTTCTCTATGTGTCTGGTGAAGAGGTGGGTGTTTATAATTCCTACTTGAGCAGTGCCTTTTTGCTTTTTCAGCTTTTGATACGCTGTATTTGCTAAAACTGAATTTCTACCCTGGGCATGAATGTAGAAGTACTCCAACATAGAACCTATTCCTATTCCTGTCATTGGCAAAACATAAACCAATTTAAAAGCTTACTTTGTCATAACAGATTCTCTTTTTGATAAATGACATATTAATGTATGTCTATAGATAAACTTGATAGTATATGAAGGCTTGGGTGCTATATGTAACAGCCATTGTAGTTACAATTGTCAATTGAGCTTTGATTGGGCTGGTTCTGAGTAACTATTGTTAGTAATATCTTCGTTGATGCATAAATCACTTCTGTAGCTTTACCATATTCACCTTTTCAGCGAGGTAGCTGATTCTCATGCAGGTTGAGCATATGGTTACTTGACTGAGAAACATGTCTACGAAGGAAAAGTGATGGGTTTAACTGGAAAATGGGAAAGTGAATAGCAATTACTCCCTCTGTTCCATTTTATGGGGCACACTTTTCATTTTATTTTGTTCAATAAAGAATGATAACTTTCTATATTTAGAAACAACTTTACATTAATTTACCATTTTGCTCTTAGTGATGATTTGTAGCCACACAAATGTGTATGACTTGTTTTAGACTACAAGTTTCAAAAATCTTTCTTTCTTTCTGAAGCTCCATGTCCAGACCACATGAATTTGGATAAAGGGAGTGTATAAAGATCTACATGGTTTCAATTTTAGAAAATTTGAAGGAGGCACGCTCTCTTTGAGTGCAGATGCTTGTGTTTTGGCTTTGTAATGCATGGAAACAAAATAGGGGAAATGTCGATGGCTTGTAAACTTTTCCAAATTTTTATCCTAGCTTTCTTGTTTAAATAGTCTTTTTTTTTTCTTGCATGCAATTTTATGCTTATGAAAAATGTTGGTAACGTCCCGTCTTGAGTCTTCTTCATGGCAGAGTGTTGAACAAATTGGAAACAGAGCTGATCGGATGAGAATCGGGACAGATGAAATATTTCTTTATGCAAGTACAGATATTGAGGTTAACCCTTTGATATCCTTCAATTCTTATGAATGTCAATTTCATTTAGCATGATTAATCTGTTTTAATGCGTTGTTCGTATTGATTGTTGACTAATATTCTTAAACTGGCCGACAACTATGCCTTGAGTTAGTGCAACTGGTTGTGGCTGCCAATTGAATGACCTCTATCTTTAAAAAATTTGGAAGGTTATTAATCAGTGAAATATGAATAGAGCTGATTTGAGAAAACAGTGTTTCTTAAAAATAGGTTTTGCTCTTAAGATGTTGCAGAATCTTTCCCATTGACTTGTGTTCACATGCTGTTTACAATATGAAGTATGAGGCCCTTCCCGCCCCTTTTCCCTTCGAAAATGTAGCAAGTTGAACCCTAGACAACTAGCCTGACTTCGACAATGCAAACTTGGGTGCTAGGTTAATTAGCATAAATGATCACGCTCAACTATGTCTACTAAAAGACTAAGCGGGCGTTGCAAATATAATCCGGGTATTATGCCCAGAGTCGAATCCCACAGGGAATCAACGTATCAACTGTTGTTGTTAGATTACCAATTCTCACTAGTCAACTTTCTCAAACTTTGTGAATATCACTTGGTGTTGTTTTTATACTACTACAGCTGAACGAATATATAAAAAACTAAAGATTAACTAACAATGGGGTGTAAACAATTATACTAAAGGTCTAAAGTTATGGTTTCCCTCGTTGGTGAAATTCCTTCTTGTATATATCCTATAGTTTTGATTTAGTTATCTCTATCAATCATGAACACTCAAGTTATCATAAATCTCTCTCAAGTAATTATGATAATTTACTAGACGCACTTTCTCAAGTTACGCTAGCTATATTGCATTACGGTTCACCTTAGATTGCACCCGAGGTATCGTTATCTCTAATCCAACCTCTAAACTCTCGGTTATGACTCTCGCCTATACTCCGGGAGTGGTGTTGTTCAAACAACTACCTAAATATGCACTCTCTCTCAAGTGGATACATAATAAATAGGAACAACTAATTGAGGACCCTTCAATCAACTACAACAAGAACGTAGTTGAACAAATAAAGATTAACAACCAAACAAAACCATATTAATATCTCAACAAGTTCATCCCAACGGGTTCCACCAACAACCTTAGAATAGAGAATTTAGCTACTCATGCTCAAGAACAACAAAAACCCAAGATAATTCATAATACTCAAAATAAAGATGAAAAGAAGAAAATATAAAACTCTAATGGTTTCTTGTCTTCTCACAATGAGTTTGCCTCCTACTTAAGTCTAATAATTCAGGATCACCTCTCTTGGGCGGATTTACATAGTTTAAATAGGGTTTGTCAAATTAATCCCCTGTTTTGCACTTAAGTCCTTCAATTTTTCCAGGCCTGTCAGATGTCGCCCGCGGTCGCGGCAGGAACGCGACGCGACCGCGGTGGGCTACTTCGTTTTCTGCTTCAGTTATTTCTCCACCGCGCCCCAACCGCGGTCGCGGTGGACCATGTTCCAGCAATTTTGGCCATTTCTCTTGTGCTTTCCTCACGGGTTCCACTCGATTGGCCTCGAACTCCCTTAATTGACTCCAAATAGCTCCAAAGTATCTCCTGTCATCGAATATATCCTGCAAAGCACAAAAAACACTAATCAGAGCATTTGTTATCAATATTCATATTAAAAGCATAATAAAGTATGGTTCATTAGGGGCGAAAATATAGTTTAATTAACCTATTATCAATAAACATGCAGGGTAGACAGCAGAAGATGTGAGAAGAAGAAGATTCTAAGTTGAACCTTTAGATGGAAACTGATTAGTGGTTCTAACAATTCAGTTTGATTAATGTGCAGTGTTCAGCTATGTACATAGTTACCCTTTTATTATTGCAGAGGCTTTGAATAACAATTGCAGGTTTTAATGAGAACACTAACCATGTTTACCATGCTAGTGATTTCCTCATATCTCTTTCATATACTATGCAAACACTTCACCTTATAGGCCTTTAGTATTCCTTTAAGGCTCATAGTAATTAAAAAGCTTGAACTCCAAATAGCTCCAAAGTATCTCCTGTCATCGAATATATCCTGCAAAGCACAAAAAATACTAATCAGAGCATTTGTTATCAATATTCACATTAAAAGCATAATAAAGTATGGTTCATTAGGGGCGAAAATATAGTCTAATTAACCTATTATCAATAAACATGCAGGGTAGACAGCAGAAGATGTGAGAAGAAGAAGATTCTAAGTTGAACCTTTAGATGGAAACTGATTAGTGGTTCTAACAATTCAGTTTGATTAATGTGCAGTGTTCAGCTATGTACATAGTTACCCTTATATTATTGCAGAGGCTTTGAATAACAATTGCAGGTTTTAATGAGAACACTAACCATGTTTACCATGCGAGTGATTTCCTCATATCTCTTTCATATACTATGCAAACACTTCACCTTATAGGCCTTTAGTATTCCTTTAAGGCTCATAGTAATTAAAAAGCTTGAATAGGAATCATCCTCGGTACTTCATCACATAAATCATCCACTATCTCTTGCAGTCTTTGTTCAGTTGGAGACAGACTGATTTTGCCTACCCTAGAACATAAAGTTGGGAGTATATTGACCTAGTATGTATTTACCAAAATATCTTACTAGTTGTACTTTTATTATATTTTTTGAACAAACTTCTGATATTCTTAGTTGTTACTGACGTTTAGCCGAAATTTCTACATCTAACTGAAGGAAGAGAATAGATCGATATTTAATCTTTTTAATCTTTAAAAGTGCAATTTTTTGTAAGAATAATGTGTAAATGTCGCAGATAAAAAAGGATCACTTAATGAAATGTAGGTCGGTTGAACTATGTCAATGATAAAAAATATCTTTGTATTAGTCCGTATGCTTCGTCTTCTCTTGTGAAAAGCTAGGTCCTTCGCGCATTTGTTCAAAAAATAACCTGGACTACTCGAAGGTTGCAGACTGAGATATAATACTGAACATGTGCTTAAAGTGAATACATCTGATGCGTTTGTGTTTTATCCCATGTTGCTGTCTTTATTCAGGATATTCTGGAGAAGGCCCAAACCCTCTCACTGCGAGCTTTGATAATTGATTCCATCCAGACAGTTTATCTAAGAGGAGTAACTGGAAGTGCAGGAGGTCTATCGCAGGTTCACTTTTTGGTCCTATGCTTTCTTTTGTCATAGTAAATTTTAATTTAGAGTTCATCCAAGTTTTTTATCCATTTGAATGGGAAGGGTTGCTCTCTATTCATTTGTTATTAATAGCTTTCATGTGTGGGAGTTTCCTATAAATAAGTCTTTTGTCTCAAGGCAGCTGCTCTACCAGAGTTTTCAGGATAGAATCTGTCTCTTAAGGATGACTTGATAAAGCTCTGGTTTACTATTTTGTAATAATGAAATAGACAACCATTTAGTTGCTTGTCAAAACAGTGTTGAATCATTATACTTAATACTGATTCATTCTTGACAGGTAAAAGAATGCACAGAAGCATTGCTGCGATTTGCCAAGAAGACCAATATCCCTGTGTTTCTGGTGAGGGTGAACTATTAACGTTGTGCTTTAACTTAAAGACATTTTGTTGATTAAATTTCTTGCAGTAATTTAATTCAAGGTTGTTCATCTTTTTTTGTCACTTTGGATGGCTTTACTTTATTGCCCTCTTGTCCTCTCCTTCTTTGCCAAAAGCAAATTGAATTCTTTCAATTGATTTAAAAGAAAACTATGGAGGTGAAATTTATAAGAGGAGTTTCACCTTTATTTGTCATTCGAACTTATCAGAGGATATATTGTTCTTGATGGAGAATTTTTCCTTTTCTGTTATGAACTTGTGGTCCGGCCCTTCCCCGGACCCCGCGCATAGCGGGAGCTTTGCACCGGGCTGCCCTTTTTTTTGTTATGAACTAATGTGTAACTAGAATTCATATGCTTTCAGCTGCCAGAATTTTTGTCTGGTTTTATAGAAATTTTCTTTCCTTCTCTTTGCCAGTTATTTATCTGTTGATCTGATATTAAACTTGGGAAATCTTCAGATTGGACATGTGACTAAATCTGGAGAAATAGCTGGGCCTCGCGTGTTGGAACACATAGTGGATGTTGTTCTTTATATGGAAGTAAGTACTGTCTGAATTTCAGTTTTGAGTAGTATATCCTCCTGTGATGTTATTTGCAGTACATGCAGTACACATGTTTTTTTGTGGCATCTCAAAGAGGAAAAAGAGGTTTTTGATATGGCTTTTTACGGTGAAGCCATTGTGCTTATGCTAGAGATGCTGTATTGTAAAGTGCATGTTTCTTTTTAGTGATAATGTGTAGAATGCTTTTTTTGTGCCTGGTCAATTTATTCAGGGCCCTGAACATGTGGGGCATATCCTTTATAATTTGTATGACTTCTTTGGCTTGTCTGTATGGCCGTTTTACTCATTTGAGATTGTAAATTTTGATCTTCTTATGAAACCAGGTTTTAAGGTAAACCATGTTTTACTCATTTGAGATTGTAAATTTTGATCTTCTTATGAATACAATTACAACTTATAGTAATTCGTTTTCCATTCACATCTTCAAGATATAAACCGCAGCTTACTTTGTTCAATTTGAGTTCAACACTACATCTCTAAAACTATTTATTATCTTTAGCTTGTATTTTTTTCTATTGAAATTTCAGTGCAATATTTCACATGTTTTAGTAATATTTAATTTTTTTTACTGCTTGTACGGAATAACAAGCAATAAAATGTGCAACCAAGTATCAAGAAACTAGTTACCATTAACGTAATAAGAGTTCTAACTTCAACTATAGTGGATAGCTAAACATGTACTCATAAAATTAAAATTAAAAGAAAACATAGAAAAATTTGAAAAGATGGCAGGGTGGGCCCTTCAATTCCACGTATGAACCACATTTGCCCTTAACGTTAATTTAATAAGTCTTAACAAATTGTCCCTCTGTTTTTCTTTCTTTATTTTTTCATTAATTATGTTTGTTATATTTTTGGCTTTCCAAATTCCATCTCCCTTTAAAATACAAAACCCTCCCTTGACGCTCCATCTCCAACATTCAACAGGTTTCTTGCTTCTTATTCTTCTTCCATCATTTAATCTTAACTTGAGACGTACTATTTTCAGTAGTTTTTCCCTATAATCGCGTACGATGTTACATTTCAGTATTGAGAAGGTTAAACTACCTGTCGGAACACAGAAATTATGAAATTTTTTACGGAACATATGCACAAAATTTTCATTCAATTAGTACTGCCGCATTTACATTGATGTTTTTCTTGAAAGCCCCAACTGTATGCGTTTTGGTTATGTAGTGAAATTTATACCATTTTGCTTGATATGTAATTGTTATAGGAAAATAAATCCATCAAAAGGAAGCGATGGTGCATACTAGATGGAGGCCTTACAAGGTAAAAATGACAGGAAAATAGTTCCTAAAATGTCAATAGCGATATCCTACTATAAAAGACACATACATGTTTGCTTATTGAGTTAGAATCTTATTTTTGTTGAACTAGTTGATTTTGTTTTTCCAGTTTAAGTGCGGTTAAAGAAGGCAAGAAATACTCAGGCGGTGATATTAATGTTCCTGCTGATGCTCCGGAAAAGATTGCAGATGCTACTGCTGCATCTGCAGGAACATTAATATCACCGCCTGAGTATTTCTTGCCTTCTTTAACCGCACTTAAACTGGAAAAAAAAAATCAACTAGTTCAACAAAAATAAGATTCTAACTCAATAAGCAAACATGTATGTGTCTTTTATAGTAGGATATCGCTATTGACATTTTAGTAACTATTTTCCTGTCATTTTTACCTTGTAAGGCCTCCATCTAGTCTGCACCATCGCTTCCTTTTGATGGGTTTATTTTCCTATAACAATTACATATCAAGCAAAATGGTATAAATTTCACTACATAGGGACAGAAAATCAACCAAAACGCTTACACTTGAGGCTTTCAAGTAAAACAGCAACGTAAATGCAGCAGTACTAATTGAATGAAAATTCTGTGCATATGTTCCGAAATTTTTTCATAATTTCTGTGTTCCGACAGGTAGTTTAACCTTCTCAATACTGAAATGTAACATCGTACGCGATTATAGGGAAAAACTACTGAAAATAGTACGTCTCAAGTTAAGATTAAATGATGGAAGAAGAATAAGAAGCAAGAAACCTGTTGAATGTTGGAGATGGAGCGTCAAGGGAGGGTTTTGTATTTTAAAGGGAGATGGAATTTGGAATCCAAAAGTATAACAAACATAATTAATGAAAAAATAAAGAAAGAAAAACAGAGGGACAATTTGTTAAGACTTGTTAAATTAACGTTAAGGGCACTTGTTAAATTAACGTTAAGGGCAATTTTTCTATGTTTTCTTTTAATGTTATGAGTACATGTTTAGCTATCCACTATAGTTGAAGTTCTAATGGTAACTAGTTTCTTGATACTTGGGTTGCTCGTTTTATTCCGTACAAGCAGTAACAAAAAATTAAATATTGCGCACTGAAATTTCAATAGAAAAAAATACAAGCTAAAGATAATAAATAGTTTTAGAGATGTAGTGTTGAACAAAGTAAGCTGCGCTTTATATCTTGAAGATGTGAATGGAAAATGAATTACTATAAGTTGTAATTGTATTCATAAGAAGATCAAACGAATTATCATGTCTGCATATTTTCTTTTGGCTGCGTTTAGAATCTAATGTGTTGGGAGTCAGGTTCTTCCAGACCAAGCACTAGGAATCCTTCGTAGAAGAACAATTTTCTCTATGCATTTTTGCTTTAGGAGGTTCTTATTATTTTTATTTTTTTGTATTATTCCATATCTTTTTCTCATCAATGCCCGGGTTCAAACCCTGAAACTGCAGGGAGAGAAGTATTCATCTCATCGTTTACTTCGTTCAGTAAAGAATCGATTTGGATCCACAGATGAGGTATTCAGATGCTTTATCTCCCCTTTTTCTTTTTCTTTTGTTTTCATTGAAATGCTCTATATGATTTTAGTGCTAGTCTGGTGGGGCAGAGCATTCCCTTCATTGTTTGAAAAGAGATAAGATGAGGGGCAACTTAATGGAAGATTTACGCGTTGCATCAATTAATTAGTTTTGAGTTTATCTTTTTAATAAAGAGTTAGTTTGAGACTTCTCTGCTAGGAGTAGTGAATATCGTCTAGTTATAGGGCTTCATTCTTACTGTCAAGTTTGGAGAGTTAGTTTTAATTACTTGCACTTTATTAACTTGAAAAGAGTTTTTACATAGATGTTCATTTTCTTTGATTGCGTATGGATCAGCATATGTTTTGATATTGGGAGAAGTGGTATTGGTTATGTTTTTGGAAAACGAAAGTGAGTACCTGGATCTAGCTCGGGCGGAATTTTTTCTAATATCTGTCTATAATTCTAAAACAATTTTGGAGGCCTTCATATGGGTAGAAGTAATAAGATTAAATATGACTAAGCATCTTTATTTTGCTGCTAGGATACTTTTGAGTAAAAACCTTGTTGAAGGAAAACAAAAGAAAAAGTTATTCTGGCAGGAAAAAATTATTCTGGGGTCATAAGGCAATTTGTTGAAGCAGAAATGTGACTGAACAGACAGTGCCCCCCCCCCCCCCC
>ML265761.1:110866-159364 GCA_005239495.1 Nicotiana undulata | reverse complement strand
TTTGTGAAAGAAAAAAGTTGACCGAAAAGAACGGGCCCCCCCCCCCCCCCGCTTGACAATGATGTGTTCCACTCTTCTCTGTTTGAAAAAAAGGCTCATTGCCTCCCAGGAAACAACATTGGCTTCTAGACTTGTTTTTTTCCAAAATCAAGCTGTCTGGTTCTAAACCAAATATTTATTATTGCCCCAGGGCTTTGATCTAGTGGTAAAAGCGCATCGTGTGAGTGTGGATTAGACGCACGTCATGGTTCGATGACGAAGGCTCGGTATTTAAGCGGAGAAGGGTAGAGGGCCAAATCCTTTATCCACCAAGTTTCAAACCGTGCGCCACTGGCCTTGCAGGATTTCTCAGTTATTAAAAAAAAAAAAAAACTATTTGTTCTGTTATAGAGGTAATATGTAGATTAAAAAACAAGTAAGTTATAATTGAGGTTTTTCAATCTCAAGCGCTATAGCAGTGTTTGTTCGCTTGAGTTATCTTACTTCACTAACCCTGCATTTGACATTCAACTTGTTAGCTTTTTCTCCTCGGGTTTAGATGTCCCAAGTTTCTTTTCACTGCTGGAAGTCACAATGTTATTCATGTTTAGTGATGTAGGCGAGTAGCTATTAGAGGTATGTTCTGCTCTTGCCAAAAACAAGCTCATATTTCATTTGGAGTCTGATTTCTGGCTTCATTTCATGATGTTGGGTTACTGGCGTTCCAAGAAAGTTATCTGGTCAGCATATTCTGATTTGATCATGGTCATCCCTTTCTGATGTTGGTTAAAGATTTGCCAAAAGTCAATATGTAGACATGATTTACTCTAGGGTAAAATCGCCAAAAGATTTCCCAAACCTTTTTAATCTGGGGTATGCTTATATCTTTGTAGGATTCTCATATCAGGGAAGTGTTTTCTTGTTATGATTCTGTGGAGCATCATACTGAAATTCTTGTTATCCTAATTTTTTTCTGATCTGTGTAGTTTTTCCTATTGTGTGCTCTGACATGTTTGTTTGTGTTGCAAATTGGTGCAATCAGCTAAACTAGTGTCTTTTGTTTGCAGCTTGGAGTGTTTGAAATGTCGCAATCAGGCTTGCAGGCTGTTTCAAACCCAAGTGAAATGTTTCTAAGTGAGCAGCAGTCGGATTCTGAGTTTCTGGCTGGATTAGCTGTTACTGTAATTATGGATGGATCTCGAGCCTTTCTTATTGAAATTCAGGTATGTCTTCATGCAATTTGTTTTGGGCATTCTCAATTCTTTATTAGTTTGTGCTCAAGTAGAACCAAGCATTGTGGAGAAGTTTCATTATAGACAAATATGGCCCAAGAAGGTGAGTGAAGGACTGATCAAATTACCATGTCTTATGGGGTAAGGCCTATGGAGGGCTATAGCGAAGATATGGGATGATTTCTATGACAAACATCAGAGTCAAGTGGGAAAATGGTCAGGTCCTGGAAAAAAGATGGTGCAGTGATAATCCCTTGTGCGCAACTGTCTTCTCTACGTTTTTCAATTTCTCTTGCCAAAAGCTATGACAACTGCACAGGTGTACCGATGAGGGGAAGGAAGAGAGCTTTGTGATTTAAGCGGTTTTATTGTTTTTTAGCAACCTAAATATCTCCCTTGCTACTTCCCATTAATATGCTCTTCTAATGTAACATTTTCTCAAATATTTTGTCATTTGAATAAATTTCTATATCCATGTAGGCATTGTGTGTCGCTGGTTCATCTGTCTCAAGACAAGTAAATGGTGTTCAAGCTGGCAGAGCTGAGATGATAATTTCAGTGAGTATTACTCCTTCGAAGTTTACATGAGCTCGTAAGGAAATTAGTAGATTCTTCTAATAGGGATCAAGTTGTTGCTTTCAATCTACTGCTGAAACTTGTGGCTCACATGCCAATTCTTGAAAGTTGTTGATATTTCCTTTTTTCTTTCCTGAACTAAGTAATTCAGATGCCATGGGCTACATTCTTTGGGATCAGGTATGCTGAAGATTGCAAATTTAACTGGTTTCTTTACTACTGTATGGAAACCAATTTAATATTCTTGAAAATTGTTGATATGTCCTTTTCCTGAAACTGAATATTTCAGATGCCATGGGCTACCTTTTTTTTGTTTTTTTTTGGGGGGGGGGAAGGATCAGGTATGCTGAAGATGCAAATTAACTGGTTTCTTTACTACTGTATACAGGTTCTTATAAAGCAAGCTGGTCTCAAGCTGCAAGAGAATGTAATTCCCCTAATATTTTCTTCCTTTTATGGCTTCTCCTCAGGATGTCTTACCTTATTTTTCAATTTGAATTTCCTTTATATATATTTGGTTTCTCAGTGTATACTTTGTGTTTTCTTTTACAATTTGACATATTCTTTAGATCCTTGATGTGGTTCCTGTTCTATTTGATTATAGGGAATTTTCCTCAATGTTGTCAGTGGCGTTAGCCTGTCAGAGACTGCTGGAGATCTTGCAGTAGCAGCGGCAATTTGTAGCAGGTATATTTTTCATGTATATTAGTCATCTGTCTTTGCAGGTCAGCACCTATATAGTTTTCTCTCCCAGTCCATATTATTATTTTACAGAACTTTTACATACTTTAAAAATTCAAATTCATTTAGTTAATCGAACTTAAAATTTTTGTTTGCCTTGGCGATGGATGTACTGTCGCGTCACATCCAGGGCGGATGCACCTTAGTATAAGCATGTGTAAATTATTAATATGTACAAAATATATCTTATTAAATAAACAAAAAGGACATTGTTTTACATATTCTTTTCGCTAGCTCTGCTGGTCAAGTGCTTCTCCTTTTTAGAAGAGGTCCTGGGTTCGAACTTGAGCAGCTTCATGCTTAGTAAGATTTTCAGCGTTTTCTGCTAAAAACTTGTTTTTCCTCCAAGTATGTTCATGATAAGTTTTCTTACTATTTTTTTCTTTCCATCTTTTTCTTGGGGGAAGATGAAGTTGGTCCGAACCCAAATTGTAAAGTCAAATAATGAAAGAGTTTTTAAGTGATTGCTTAGTGTTATATATAGAAAAAGTAGTATTTACTATTATGTCTAGCAAGAATATTCTGAATACATTTCAAAAAATAAAAATTTGTCGAGGAGGATTGTAGTATTATACTTGAATTCATTTTTTTAATAAGATTCGAATTTGTATTGTTTTTATGTGTATTGTGACAAGTAATTTATCTATTTGTTCACTTTATTAAATGCGACACCGCTTATGAAAAATCTTGTGTCCGCCTCTGGTCACATCCAAGGGGAGGTGCCTTGGTGCATGCTATTTGCCGATGATATAGTGTTGATTGACGAGACGCATAGCGGAGTTAACGCGCGGTTGGAGGTTTGGAGACAAACCTTGGAGTCTAAAGGTTTCAAACTGAGTAGAACCAAGACAGAATACTTGGAGTGCAAATTCAGTGAGACTTATGATGTAGACGTAGAGGTTAAGCTTGATGATCAAGTTAATCCCAAGAGAGCAAGTTTTAAGTATCTGGGGTCTATTATCCAAGGTAACGGGGAGATTGACGAAGATATCACACATCGCATCGGAGCGGGGTGGATGAAGTGGAGGCTCGCTTCTGGTGTTCTATGTGATAGGAATGTGCCCTTAAGACTTAAGGGTAAGTTTTATCGAGTGGTGGTTCGACCCGTTATGCTGTATGGGGATGAGTGTTGACCAGTCAGAACTCCCACATGCAGAAGATGAGAGTAGCAGAGATGAAGATGTTGAGACGGATGTGTGGGTGTACAAGGCGAGATAGGATTAAGAATGAAGCTATCCGGGACAGAGTAGGAGTAGCCTCCGTGGAGGACAAGATGTGGGAGTCGCGGCTGAGATGGTTCGACACGTTAGGAGGAGAAGCATTGATGCCCCTGTCAGGAAGTGTGAGAGGTTGGCCAGGGAGAGTTTGAGAAGGGATCGAGGTAGGCCTAAGAAGTACTGGGGAGAAGTGATTAGGCAGGACTTAGCGTTGCTTCAGCTCACTGAGGACATGACACTTGATAGGAGGGTGTGGAGGTCGAGGATTAAGGTAGAAGGTTAGTAGGTAGTTTATAGTGGTCATCGATAGGCTTAGTAGCGTGCATTTTCCTTCATATTCTTAGATTTTTATTACGTTATGTGGTTTTGTTCGCCTCAGGTATTGTATTCCCTGTTGCTATTATTTGATACTATTTTTTTTTTTTTTGCCCCTTCCTTCCTGAGCCGAGGGTCTATTGGAAACAGCCTCTCTACCTGTATTTAATGTGGAGGCTGCCACATGTTGGGATCAAACTGGTTTGTTGTTGTTGTAATCAAACTTAAAATTTAATGTGGTGTTTTTTCATGTAACTAACTTTCAAAGTATTTATTAGTTTTACTTCTTGTATAACATAGAAGTCAAATAGACACCTTAAACTTCGTGCTGACCTAAATAGTGTTACATAAAGTGCGACGGAATGAACATGTGATTATTGTGGATGTTTTCTGTACATTAAACCAAATTATGTGAAAGACAAAGGAGGGAGTGAATGGACAGAGGAAAGGAAAAGAAAAAGTTAAAAGAAAAAAGAAGCATGCAGTTTTCTTGATGGCGTGGAATTGATTCTTGTGTCTTGGAAGATACATTTACTTAGCTGTAACACATAATCAATGTCCCTATTTAAGTAAAGCAAACCGATGTGTGCCTGGCTTGGCTGTCCAATCTTGAGAATGTGAAATAGACTAGAGGATTTCTGCATTTATTTATATTCTTGTAATTTTTTTTATATTTCTTGTCAAGTATGTAGATGTTTGTAAGCATGTGCGTTGTATCCTTTTCAGTTTTTTGGAATTCCCTCTTCCTGTGGGCATAGCATTCATTGGGGAAATTGGCCTTGGTGGTGAAATTCGTACGGTATTATACTTGCCCCATCCCCCTTTTTACTTTCTGTACACTTCCCAAATTAATTGTTTTCTGGTGAAATTTCTGGGATTTGCACCCTGATAAAAGCAAGTTTTAACTAAGAGATTGGTGTAGTATTTGCAAATACTATACACCGAGCATTAGTCTAAATCAAATCTAACTGATGAAATCATTTAGGGGTCGTTTGGTTTGAATACAGCTTATGCCGGGATAAGTTATACCGGTATAAGTTATGCTGGGATTGGTTTTTGTCCATTGTTTGGTATGTTGTATTAAATATGACAATTGCATAAATTGTAAGAAGAATGTATAAGTTACACCGGTGTTAATTACCCCACCCTCTATAAGGTATAAGTTATCTCGGTGTTAATTTTAATCCCGGGATAACTTATACCTGGTTTGCTAACCAAACGAAGTATTAAGGCGGTATTAAATTTTTATACCAGCACTATACCTTCTTATACCTATTACCTCGTACCAAACGACCCCTTAGAGTAAAGTGGCCCTTTTTAGATATATCTGTTTCTAAAATTGTAAACAATAAGGTATTGAGGGTGTTATGATTTACCCCAAGCCAATAAAAGTTTTTTCATATTCTTGTATTTCAAAGCAAACATGGTGTTGAAGGGAAAAGACATAGAAAGACAACAGTTCATAATCAGAAACACACACATATCAGCTATAGCCGCAGATATTCTTCACCCAAATTTATTGCTGAAGGGAAAAGAAATACAAATAAGACAACACCTAAATCATAATCACACACAAACTTAGAGCAGATACTCCATATGTTTGCAACCAAAGCATGAATTTCAGACTGGAAAATTCTGTGATATTTTTCATGGCAAACATGCTACATGACTTGTATTTATGACCATTGAAATCCGTCTTCTCCCAACACCACTGGCAGAGAGTAAAGCAAACATGGTGTTGAAGGGAAAAGACATAGAAAGACAAGATGCTATCTCGCCTCACACAATGCAATTAAGATTAAATAATAGCATCCTCAAATTCGAATTAGCCAGTTGATATCAATATTTTTCCAAATAGGCAGAAACATGATTCTAACTATAAATGTTGCTTTTGGCTGCACCTCGAAAAGCCAGTTGAGATTTAATTGTAACTACCATACCTCTTTCTTGTGATTTTCTCCTTTTCCTTTTTTTTTCTTCTTCTATTTTTGTTGTTTTATAGTCGTGAGGTGGAAAAATTCATGTTCTTTTGTGATATTATTTTTCCAAATTTTTTGAGTGTCTACTTTGATGATCTTCAAACATAAATACCATAATTCATGCATCCTATCTCACCTGTCCGGGCTGGCAAAAGCCATGTAGCTTCTTCTTATAGGTGCTGTGTTGCCTGTTGGTTGTTGGTTTCCAAAGTTGAGAAAAAGAATGTTATAGGTTTTCGAAAGGCATTATGGTTTTCAGTTGGAGATTCTATGCTTAACCATACTTGCTCACCATGCACAAGACATATTCTTTTCCTCTTCCTGCCATTCTGATTCACTTCTCTTTGTTCTCCTTGCAAAATTATTAGGTACCAAGAATGGACAAAAGGATAAATACAGTGGCCAAGCTGGGATATAAGAAATGTATTATTCCCAAATCAGCTGAAACATCAATGGCAGCTTTAGATCTCGGAGATACTGAGATAGTGGCCTGCAGGAATTTGAAAGAGATGATAAACATTGTGTTCAGAAAACGCTGAGATGGTTAATAGTGTTTTTTTTTTTTGTAAATGGTGATGCAGTCTACGCAGATGTAAGTTGGGACTTTATGGTGTGTGTTTTTGGCTCAGAGTTCTGTCATTTTGCGTATATGAACATAGACAGATTGTCTAATCCTCTAATTTACCAGGTAGTTTAGCTCATTCACATCTTGAATGCGATTAGCAAGTGTCTCACTCAATTTTTTCAATGCGTCGACAGAAACACAGACAACTTGGAGGTGGAATAGGAGTGAAGTAACCTATGTTAAACGAGAAACGCCGACACAAAGCTATTATGTCAAAAATTAATATACCTGATGTGATCTTAGTGCCATCACCTCTTATTATGTAAATACAAAAGGTAAAAACTTACTTGCGCTCATGTTTACAAAAAAATTAATGGATGCAAATCATGGTTGAATAATATATATTTTTCTTTTAATTTTTAATTAATAAGATTAAATTATTTAGTATGATGTAAATTATAGCTGTCCAATGTCCCAATCTCGCCTGGTCGACCCGACCCACTTAGTTCTAAACGGGATGGGCGACACTACACGGGATGGGACCCATTTCGTCCCGTTTACCTCGTAAACGGGACGAAATGGGCAGCCCGTCCTGTCCTGCTCTGCCTGTCTCGCCTCTCCCGCGTGAATTTAAATTATTATTCTTTTCTAAATAGGGCCATTGGGCAATGACCTTGTAAGGGAGCGTAATGTTGAAGTATGATAATTTGTAAAGAGCTTACAAGTATAGGCTACCAAGAGGCCTAATTCAAACGGAACCCTTCATAGAAGGTGACTGCATAGATTATGTGTGCTCCTCAAAAGAATTGTATTTGTATGTGAAATATAAATTTCTATTGATATTGAATTTTTTTTATGAATTGTCTTACACTCTTACTTAGTTACTTAATGGCTTGAAATTGTATTAAATAAATTACAACTCAATTATAATTACTAAAATATTTCGTCACAAGTCTTTTGTTTTAATATTTTATAATTCTTTACTTAGTTTCTTTATAATTTATTAAGTTTTACGTTTATTAGATAAGTCAAAAAACTAGTCGTTGCAATCTTTAAAGACTTAGTCATTGTCAATAAACTAACAGTTGCCCAATTTAATACTTAAATAATTGATTTTTTTTAAAAGGCACACTTAGAGCTCGTGAACCGTCCTGTCCCGTTTGTTAGTGGGAAGGGATGGGCCTAACGTTTTGCCCTGTTATCCTGTCTCGTCATGAATGTTGTCCCGTCCCGTTGGACAACTATATTGTAAATACCCGATGCAAGTAAGTAAACATATGTTGCTTGGAAATTGGAATATAACGGGAGAAATTTAAAAATAGTCAGATTTACAAGTGGTCATTCAAAAATAGCCACAGTTTTAGAATTTAGCCACTTTTCATGTAAAGATAAATCTAAACAAAAACATTGTTCAAAATCTGAAAAATACTCCAGTATAATTAATGTCTCCTCATTTCTTCAAATACTAGTTGTAAGTGTTGTAGATGATCTTGTATACACTTGCTATATATCAAGATATCATCAAAGAAAACCAGAACAAACTTCCTTACGAACTGATGGAATACAAAATTCATAAGACCTTGGAAGGTAGTGGTGCATTAGATAATCCAAAAGGCATAACAAGGTACTCATAGTGCCCTGAATGAGTCCTAAAAGCTCTTTTAGGAATGACATCAACAACCATTCTTAGTTGATGATAACCTGGTCTGAGATCTATCTTAGGAAAAAAAATATTGAACCTCCCAATTCATACAACATATCTTCTACAATAGGAATTGAAAATATGTTCTTGATAGTCTCTTTGTTTAGATCCCTGTAGTCCACCCACAAACTCCAAGTACCATCCTTCTTACTTACAAAATTACAAGAGAAGCAAAAGGACTTCTACTAGGCTACATTATACATTGATCCAACATTTGTTTCACCAGACCTTCAATAATAACCTTCTTGATTGCAGGACATATGTAAGGTCTTCAATAAGTAAAAAAAAATAGTCGTTGCAAACATTAAAAACTTAGTCATTGCCAAAAAAACTAGTTGTTGTCAAATTTAATACTTAAATAATTAATTTTTGAGAATTTTTTTTAAAAGGCCCACTTAGAGCCCGTGAACCGTCCCGTCTCGCAAGTAATAAATATATGTTGCTTGGAAATTAGAATATAACATACGTCAATTGAAAGAAAGGGTGTCAAACGGGTCGGGTTGACCCGTTTCCTGACCGGCCCAAACCGATTGAAACCCGAACAGGCCCGGATCGGTACTTAGGGGGCCGGGTAGGCTGGGTTACTGGGGTTAGAGGGTTGGCTTATTCACATAAATTCATTCGATTAAACGGACCGGTCAACGAAGTTCACTGTAGAACCGGTTAACCCGCTCGGCTCGGACCGGCCTAGACCGGTTTAACGGCTAGTTTCACGATTTTTTTTTAATGGATTGGTCTTATCTAATGATCGTTGGCAACGGTCAGTTGCATTTGGCTGTTGCCCAATGGCTGGTTTTGCATAAATAGCCCTTTTTGGGCAATGTTTTTTGAAAAATAATAGTTTTGTAACTACTAATTTAGCCCTTTGAAGAACTATAAATACACCCTCTCTATTCTTCATTTATTTACTCATCTCTCGTTTCTCAAACTCATATTCTCAATTCAAGTTAAATCATGCCCCGTGATTCTAGTTTGGGAACACTTTGAGGTGGTAGAAGAAAATGAAGAAGTTTACAAAGTAAAATGCAAGAACTATGATCCAGTCTTAAATCTTCGTCCAAAGTGGGTGGGCACAAGCTGTTTAAGGAGGCATATGAAGAGTTGTCTTGAGCGTTTCCAGAAATTCGTATTTAAGATTTTAAGTTGATTTGAGACAATTTGTGTTATTTTAATATTATTAGACGTATTATGCTTAATGTTTTAGTTTGTTAGATTAATTTGAAGTATTATTAACTTATTATGCAATGATAAGTGCAAGTTTGAACTTTAATTTGAAGTATTAAACGTAAACTTTAATTTGCAAGTTTGAACTTGCAAATTATAAGTGCAATATTTTCCATTTTCATTTATTTTATTATCTTAAATTCTTAATGAAATATTCAAAATAAGAATTTTAAAGTCTTTGCATCTTTCAAACACTATTTTTATAAGATTATTTTTTTGTTTATATTTTTACGATAGTTATACAAAAAAAAAAGAATAAAAAAATTAACGCTAATCCGGCCAGACCCGACCCCTTGGACCTGTAACCCTGCCGGTTCAATTTTTATGCAGATGAACCAGGACCCGTTAAACCCGGTAAAGACTAACCTGTAACCGGCTCGGATTGGAAACCAGTCGGTTTCATTTTTTCCCCAACTCGGCCCAGCCCTGCCCACCCATTAAACACCCTTACTTGAAAGGCTTTGGCCCAATGGGCCGCTAAGTAAAAGGGCCTGTCGAGGTAGTTGAGTGAGCTCCCATGGTGTCACTCTATTCTTCCTCGTCTGTGTCCAATTGAACATAACAAAGTCCATGAAACTCCGGCATCCCTGCTACCGGCTCCGGCGGACATTCCGGCAGCAGTGCCGATGCTTCGGCACCAAATACAGCGGCAGAGTGGTGGTTGAAGCCGAAGATGGCCGTTCCTTCGCCGTTGAAGTCGATGCTCCAACTCTCCAAGCAGACTCCAGAGGCTATGCACTTCCCCGGCGTGACCTAATCTGTAAAATCTCCCAAATTCTAAAATCACCTCCGTCCGCTTCATCCGATCCATTCCTTGACCTATCCGACTACTTGGACACATTAACCCTAACTCTAACTCCCTCTGAAGCTTCCGAAATCCTGAAAAACCTCAAATCCCCAACCCTAGCTCTTCGTTTCTTCCGATTTTGCCCATCCGAAATTCCTAAATATCGCCATGACTGTTTCACTTACAACCGCATACTTCTCATCCTCTCCAAGTCTTCTCTACCGAACCGGCTCGATTGCGTCCGCGAAATTATCGATGAAATGGAACGGTCTGGTATAAGTGGAAACATCTCCACCGTTAATCTTCTAATTGGAATATTCGGAGACGGCCAACAAGGGAATGGACTTAATGAGCTGACGAGGTGTTTGGGGTTGGTTCAAAAATGGGATTTGAGGTTGAATTGTTACAGTTATAAGTGTATGTTACAAGCTTATATTAGATTGAGCAATTCGGATAAGGCTTTAGAAGTTTACCAAGAAATGAGGAGGCGTGGTTATAGATTGGATATATTTGCGTACAACATGCTTCTTGATGCTCTTGCTAGGGACCAAAAGGTTTGATCTTTGACATTTTTAACTAAAGTATTCTTTTTGGGAAGAAAACTTATAGTGAAAGATATTTGTAGTCTCTCTTTAAAATGTGAATTTGAGATTAATGAATTACCTATGGTACAAAAACACTAGGTTTGGGGCACATGGTAAACCTTACTGTCTTTGTGGAACAAAGATGGCGCCTTCTGTGAAATACTTTTGAAGTTTAGATATCAACGAAACCAGATTTCCTCACTCCAAATTGGACCACTTCATTCGGTTTTTGTATCTAATTTCTATTATAGTAGTTTTCTTATGAGATTGAACCGAGTTTAATTTCTATACCTAGGTTTCAAATTAATGGTGCAGCTAGGTACACCAATTCAATGGAAATGAGCTGTTTTAGTTTCTAAAAATAGGGAATAGTTATGCACATGAAGTGCATCACCTTTACCTCTAAAGGGGTGGCCTAGTAGTCGAGAGACTGGAGTAACAACTTTGGGTATGGAAGTAATGTTCCGACGAAGGTGACACTAGGTGAATTCTTTTCAGTATTCTAAACCTTGGTGTATAGTGTTTCTCGGTATCTGTAGTAGTGGGAGATAAGCAAGTAGCTGGTGAATTAGTCGAGGCGCACACACGTTGGCTCAACACCACCGATGTAAAAAAAGAAGGTGTTTTACGCTTATTTCGACTTTTGAGTTTTGCAAGGTGCACTCATTCAATTAAGATTATTGTTGAAGTGTATAGGAAGAGTTCTAGTCACAGGTGCTATCATTATTTCTTGGTATGCGAATAATACAAGTATGGTCACATCTCTTGATATTGAGTTTGCTAGTGTATTTTGTTGTCTGGGATAAAAATTCTGAATAAACAGTATACATGCATTATGCTACAGAGCTGTTTTGACTCCACTCCATGAGTGTGTCTTGAAATATATGATGAATATGGTGCTGCTTGTCTAATGATTCTAATGTGCAGTGCTTTGCCAGGTTGATCAGGCATACAAGGTTTTTGAGGACATGAAGAAGTGGCACTGCGAACCAGATGAATATACATATACCATTCTGATCAGAATGACTGGGAAACTAGGGAAGCCCGGCGAATCACTGTCTTTTTTTCAGGAAATGCTGTCGAAGGGTATATCACCGAATTTAATGGCTTATAATACTATGATCGAAGCTCTTGCGAAAGGCCGAATGCTTGATAAGACTATCTTTGTCTTCTCTAAGATGGTGGAGAATAGTTGCCGTCCAAATGAATTTACCTACAGTATTATTTTAAATGTATTGGCTGCAGAAGGCCAACTTGGAAGACTTGATGAAGTTGTGGAAATATCTAAGAGATACATGAATAAACCAATATATGCATATCTTGTTAGAACGTTGAGTAAACTAGGCCATGCAAACGAAGCTCACAGGCTGTTTTGCAATATGTGGAGCTTCCATGATGGAGGAGATCGCGATGCTTTCTTATCTATGTTAGAGAGCTTATGCAACAGTAAGAAAGTAACTGAGGCTATTGACTTGCTGAATAAGATGAATGAAAAGGGAGTAAAAACAGATACCTTCATGTATAATACTGTGTTCTCTGCTCTTGGGAAATTAAAGCAGATTTCTCATCTTCATGATCTCTATAAGAAGATGAAACTGGATGGCCCTTCACCAGACATGTTTACTTATAACATTTTGATCTCTAGCTTTGGTAGAGCAGGGCAGGTTGAGGAAGCTCTCAAGATTTTTGAAGAACTTGAGAATAGCAATTGTAAACCTGATATTGTCTCCTATAACTCCTTAATAAATTGTCTGGGGAAGAATGGTGACATTGATGAAGCGCACGTGAAATTTATTGAGATGCAGGAAAAGGGCTTGAATCCTGATGTTGTAACATATAGTACCCTCATTGAATGCTTTGGGAAGACAGAAAAAGTTGAGATGGCATATCGTCTCTTTGATGAAATGCTTGCAGCTGGTTGTTATCCTAACATAGTGACATACAATATCCTACTTGACTGTCTGGAGAGAAGTGGGAGAACTTCAGAAGCTGTTAGTTTATATGCAAAATTGAAAGAACAGGGTTTGACAGCTGATTCAATCACATATACCATCCTTGAACGTTTACAAAGTGGTTCACATAGAACAACTAGAGTTCGCAGACAACATCCAATCACCGGTTGGGTGGTTAGCCCATTAAGGTGATAGGAAAAAGGATGAGATTAAGCTGCTCATGGTTGTACGCTTTAAGGATTTTACCGCTCAGTTGTGCTATCTTTTAGACCAAAGCATGGTGCTAAATCGACATTAAATTGAATTTATATCGAGGACAAGTTGGCATTGATGTAAGAGAACTCTGATGATTATGAATTAAGCTGCTGCCTTAAAGACCGATCAAGCTGTAGAAGACACGAATCTTTTTCATGTGGAAGTAGTTCCAAATCTGATCTTTTCGGCTGAGAGGCAACTGTATATTGGTGCATATTTACAAAATGCAACCTGGTGATGGTTACTTCTACGATCATTATATGTGTTCAAAGTCCTCTTTGGCCGTGGTAACCACTCTAGATGAAACATATAGATGCCTTGCTTTAGAGATTTGAGTGTGGAAGCATGATATTGTACTAAGCACCTGTGTTGACAGAGTTTGGGTGAAAAGTGAATAGAAGACATTAAGTTGGGCCAAGAGAAGCTGCTTAATTCTAGTACAACTAGGACCCCTTTCTGGAAACAACTATTTCACTGAGCTGATCACCCGTCTTGTCATGGTTGGGTGAAAAGTGAATAGAAGATGGTAAGAAGCTGGGGCAAGTGCAAAGCTGCTTAATTCTAGCAACTAACACAGTTTCTGGAAATCATCTATTTTAACTGTCTTCGATGTTTTGTTGATGTCTCTATTCATACTTTGGGTGCTAGGAAAATTCTTCCGCATGAATATACTGCATGGACTTTGGATGCCTGATGATTGACAGCAGATCCTGAATTGTATTCTTGTCCAGATTCCAGATAAGTGATACTAGTATTAGTTTGTAGTGCTGCTCTTACTGCATTTATTTGTAATGTTATAGCGACCGAAACTAATAGTGGATTTATTGGAAATGGATTAACTTCAAATTGATGAAGTTCCCAGAATGGAATTCAAGTGAACCTGACTCTAACCTTTTGCTGCCAATCTGTCTACAATTAACACTAATTTCTTCAATTGGGTACCTTCCCTCAAATGTCTAAACTCAACCCTGATTGTTTCCTCTTAAAGGTTAATGAAAACGGTCGTTTTATCAGCAATAATTCTCTTGAAAGTAAGCGCAATTACCATGCTTATGCATCTGTCACTTTGCATGACTTGTCATTGCAATCTTTAGAATAATGCTTTTTGCCAAAAAATTTCAAATTTTAGATTTAGTTGCAGAACCCGTTTATCACTATGATTACAGAACATGCTTGCCTCCTCGGAGAATAAACTGTCTGTATGGAAATTTTGTCCTTGTGATTGATTTTCTTTTAGCTTTGTCTTTAGGGGCTGTGTTTTAGCTTGTCGCGCCCTCGTTAAAAGGCTTGTGAGTTAGTGAAATAAGTGAGAGTTTTCTCTCCCGACTGTATACTTAATGGAAATTTTGTCTTTATGATTGATTGACATTTCTTTTTAACTTTGGCTTTAGGCAAAGCCGATAGGGGGCTGCCCTCTCCTGCCCTGTACCTTTGTATCTTATCGAAATCATTCGAGCGGAGTTAAGCTCCAATGTTACAAATCTTGTTTTACGCTACGAGCTTACTTTCAGGAAATAAACAAAAACATTACAAGTTTTGCTATATCAGCTGGAGCAGCTGTTAAAGTCGCACATTAGTTGAGGAATGGGTTGTTTGTTTCCTTATATTGTCTTAAGGAACCTCTACTTTATGAGCTAGTTTTGAGTTGAGTTAGTCTCAAGATTCATCTTTTAAAAGTAGGATATTAGAGTCAGATCTAAAATCTTGTTTAGTTCAATATTGGTGCTCCTGTTCATCTTTTTATATGATCTTGGCAACCTCTTTAACTCATGGGCTAACTTTTGATAATAGGGCAATTAAGGAATCTAATGAAAAGCACAAAGGTGAAGGCTAGTATTGTAATCTATTTGATGATAAATGGAAAAGCGAAAATCAGGCAAATTATGGTCATCATTTTCTAATAAAATGCAATAAACGTGAGGATAAAATAAGGAAAAGTGGGTATCTGGGGTAGTCCAAATTAACCGATTGCTCGTTGTGGAGGACCAGTTCCTTTGTTGCCCAAAATGAAAACGTGAAGCTAAAAATAGCACGCCTAGTCAGTTTTCGAACGGGTCATTCAAAAATAATCAGTGTTTGCCAAGTCATCGAAAAATAGTCATTATTTTGCTGCAACACGGCAATATAATATACTGGAGATCAATGCACCCGTGTATGAACTTCCAGCATATTATGCTGGACGTATGCTGGAACTTCAGTATATTATGTTGGAGTATTTTCGGATTTTGAACAGTGTTTTCGTCCAGATTTATCTTTACATGAAAAGTGGCTAAAATTCGATTACTTTTGAAACTTTGGCTATTTTTGGATGATCACTTATAAATTTGACTATTTTGAATCTCCTTAAAGGGGCGGTCCGGTTCACTGGTCCAGTTCTGTCTTCTCAGATAAAACTGATAATCAAAGATCTTGTGGGATTTGCATCTATATTCGTTTTTTGGGTCACATTTTAACTTATACCCGCTTTGTAAAAAAAATTGCAAGCGTTCCCACTTTTCGCGTAAACTTCGGCATACGGGCCTGAAGTAGCAAAGGCAATTACGCAAACTTCAGCATTCTAGTAGACGGGTCTGAAGTTGTTTGTAATTGCTGAATTTAAGCATTCTACTAGCTAAAGTTTTGTTCTCTATTTGCTGAACTTCAACATGTTTTAGCTATATTTGCTGAACTTCAGCATATTTTAGCTGAAGCTTTGTTATGTTTGTGATGAACTTCAGGGCTGAAGTTTGTTTTGTACTGAAGATGGAATTTCTCATCTTTCTACTGATACACTTCATAAAAATCCTCCTGATCTTTCTGGTTGGGTATAAAGCATGATAGCAAAGGATTAATCGTTGCCATCATCCCTCATCCCTTGAGTTTTAGGCATCGAGTTACAAAATACATAAAGCTTGCTGAATAAAAAGGATGCTGGAGTAGCTGTTCGATTGTCCATCTTCTTCGAGGGTCCTTTATGGAACACTTGTATAGAAAATCTCTAGCAATCTCAAAAGCATTACTCGGAATTATAGGGTCTTCATTCACAATCTGCCATAGCAAATCTTTAGTGTCACGACAAAGTCAAACGCGACTCCCAGTCATTATCTCTGCCACCGTGCATCCTAGTGACCATATATCATAAGCTTTCGCATGAAAACCATGTTATCTAAGAGGGAAAAGAAAAAAGAATGGAGGAAGAAAGGAGCGCACAAGTAGCAGGAAGAAGGACAAGAAGGAGGCATCTGGAGTTATAAAAAATAGGGTATAGGTTAAATACTTTTAAAAATATGGGTATATGTTAAATGGGAGCGACCAAATAGGGTGACCCGTGCAATTTTTACAAAGATTTTTAACAGTTCGGTGCATCTAATATTATTAAAATTATCAATCGTCTGCTTTGTCTTGCCTTTTTTCAGTCACCATTTAAATCTTATATCTTGTTAGTCTAGTGGGCTAAATTTGTTTTAAATTAATATTTTAGCCCACTTGATTAATTGGGACATAGTTTTAAGAGTGGCCTAAAAATTAAAAGAAGAATTGGATCTTGTTTTATTTTGTTCTCGCTTACTACTTCCAAGAAAGTAAAATGGTTACAATTGGTATCTCAGTTAGAGTAAAACCCTGAAATAGTCACTTATTATCTGTTCTTCATATCCTAGAGAATGATCTTAGTTATTGTACACAAAAAGGGAAAAAGAAAAAAGGGTCTTAGTTGCGTTTCATGACGCGAGAAAGCAAAATTCTCCCATAATTGTTGTCTCTCCTTTTCGCATTGGAATAAGAGGGTATTCATAATTTGAATTTTATGAGTTTTTACAATTAACCCCAAATCAATATTATAATGATGGTTGGGTTCACAATTAGATATTTATAAATATTTAGTGAATTTTCTAATATATATATATATATATATATATATATATATATATATATATATATATATATATATATTCACGTAAACCCATAAGAAATTTTCCTCCATTTGGAGTTTCGCTTTTTTATAGTCATAGTATTCGGGCCAACGTACATACACCTCAAGCAATTCCATGGGACTGGTTCGTAAGGTTGGTGTTATGGAATTCAGTTATCAAAAAATGGAAAACCAAAAACCATAAAAATCGTGCTCGATTTATTGGTACTTGGTGTTGGTAGTATATTTAAAGGGAAAAGGGCTGAATATATCCCTATACTATGTTAAATAGTGCACATGTATCCTTCGTTATACTTTCCGTTTAAATTTAACCCCACTGTTAACATAATAAACAAATTTTCCCCTACCCCTAATAGATGTCCATTTGAAAGAAGTATTCTCTCGAACTACTCTAGCTGACAATTCGTATAACTCATAAATATCGCGCCAAAGCTTCGTTATCTCTAATCCCACTTTTAAACAAGTAATTAATCTCTTAACTTATTCAAAAGTGGCGTTGAACAACAATCTAATCAAGTGTTCTCTCTCAAGCAACACAAGGTAACTAGACACGATTAATCAAGGGCTCATCAATTAACCACAAGAAACACATAGGAACAATTAAAGCGTAAAAACGGCTCAATTATATCAAAATGCAATCAAGCATCAACAATTGGTTCCATGAACCTTAGATGACGGGTTTAGCTACTCATAATTGTGCAAATAATCATAGTAATATCTAAAATCATTGAACTACAAATTAAAGAAAAACAAAGAGAAAAACTTGAACGATTCGTGCTTCCAAAGTGTTCCATAGCCTCTTGCCTCTTTAATGATGTCTAACCCTTCAAAAATTAACTTCGAGGTATTTATTGGGTTGGGCCGAAGTCTATATATCCAAAAATAGAGAGGAAATAAAATTGGATCGGATAGTAGCATCAACGCGAGGTATTGTTAGAGACACCAACATTTCTGTGCGAGGCACTATCAGGGGCGCTAATTTTTCTGCGCGAGGCACTATCAGGATGCCAATAAAAGTGCCCTAGACAAGGCATTGCACTGTCTATGGCCATGACTTTTCATTGCCTTGAACACTCTTCTTCTATTGCTCCATTTTGTAGCTCTGATGTACCATTTCGTGCAACTTTTTTCCAATCCATGTCCATACACTCCTACACGTTAAATAAGCTCTATTAAGTTCAATTGTCACACAAATTAGCTTTCAAACAACAAGTAAATAAGGTAAATAACGTTAAAATATATAAAATTATAGTACGACATCGATTATCGGTGGATTAAATTTGAACGGAAAGTATAACGAATAATAGATGTAAATTGTTTAACATAATACAGGGATAATTTGGCCCTTATCCCTGCATTTAAATATGCAATGATTGAAGATAAAGCTAAAGAAAAAGAGGGAGTGATTACTACGTATAAAGGACCAAGCCAAAATAGGGCGTTATCGAGGGGCAGGGGCTGTGCTCCATATTAAAAAAAGGAAAATGAAGAAGAAAACAACGTGAATCAACTTGGAATTATAGGCGCTGGTTCAAGGCCAGATTCCCTAAATTATGCTACACGTGAACCCTTATATTTCTATTAAATTAGGTATTTTATTTCATACTCTCTCCGGTCCATAATAAGTGACCAGTTTGTTTTTTTATTTTGGTCTAAAATAAGTGTCTATTTACATAATCAAAAAAGAATTCATTTTGTTTCAAAATAACCCTTATGTACATATTTCTAAAAAAAATTCTTACTCTTCATATTAAATATTTAATTAAGGATAGTTTAGTCATACCGGGTATTTTTGTATAGAATTTAGTATTTTTTCAATGGACGTGTTAAAGGCTAATTGGTAACTTATTGTGGATCGGAGGGAGTATTTGCTAAAATCGATCTAATACTCCCCATAAAATACTCCCTATGTCATTCCAAAAAGAATGACATATTTTTATATTTGAAAATAATTTAACTTTAAACTTTTTATTTTACTCATATTACCCTTAATAAAAATGTCATGGTCCCACAAAGTTTTTACCCCTTAAACTTTTAGGACCACGTGTTTCAAAGGTACTTTTTTTTCCTTTTAAGTGTCGAGTCAAACTACGTCGTCAAAATTGACGCGAATACTCTAGGAAAGAAGAATGATGCACTTAAATGAATGGTGAGTTATTTACTTAACAGAAGATAAATCATACCCACAAAATAATTTCTTTCTTTTTTTCCTTTTTTAAAATGCACATATATTATTAGAAATTTTAGATCCGTTACTGGTCCAATGATTCAAGTTCTCCCCACACCTGCTTGCTGCATTTTTAGAGTGATACCAAACAAAAATTGTAAGATGGGGTTACGTTTTGCCTTGGGAAATCTTTTGTTAGGACTCAGGAGTCAGGACCAACAACAATAATTTATTTCTCCGCAGTCCGTACGACCATGGTAAATATATATAAGTTTAAGGAAGTAAGCATGTCAAATTCAAAATAGATAAGGTATTTTTCTTTTTTGTTTGTTTCAAAATAAATGATATATTTTTAAATTTAGAAAATATTCAACTTTAAACTCTTCATTTTACCATTTTACCCTTAACGAGAAGCTTTTATAGTCACACAAATATCATGGCCCCACAAAGCTTTTACACTTTTGAGACCACAAGTTTCAAAAGTATTTTTTTTTTTCTAAAACTCCGGTGACGTATCAAACAATCTCATCTAAATTGAAACAAAGGGATACTACTTATTAGGAATATTAAAACAGTAAAAAAAACAGAAAGATGGCACGAGGAAAAAATGCATATCATAAGATGGTAAGGGGTGAGTTCAAACTCTATATAAAGGACCAAAACACATACTCACCTACTAAGAAATAGAGTGACATATATAAACATATCAATAACATGATGGTCAATCTCTTCCTCCTCTTTATAGTTGCTGGAGCAGCAGCAGCAGTTGGTGATGATGCAGCTGCTCCAGCGCCTGTTCCTAAAATCAATTGTTTGAGCTGGCGTATAGCAGTTGAAACCAACAATATCCGTGACTGGAAAACAGTACCCGCTCAATGCAAAAGCTACGTGAGCGAGTACATGACTAGCCAGCAATACCACGACGATTGTAACGCTGTGGTCATCGCTGCTATCGAGTACGCCAAGTCCCTTAACATTTCCAAAGAAGGGAAGGACCTTTGGGTTTTTAATATAGATGAAACCACGCTCTCTAATGTTGCTTATTATACTCGTCCTGAAGTCGGCTTTGGGTAAGTAGTTCAACTGAATCCCCTTAGCTAAAAAATTATATTGTACTAAGATAGTGTATACATATAAAACTGTACGTAGCGCTTTGACTAATAAAGTGTATATATACACATTAATTGTGGTCAGGACAAAAAAATCCAATGTTGGGAAGAAGTTTGAGTCATGGATTAAAGAAGGAAAATCACCAGCAGTGCCAGGTGCTCTCTTACTGTATAAAACATTGTTGGATTTGGGTATTAAACCAATCTTTATTACGGACACAAAGGAAGAATTCAGACAACTGAGAATTGCAAACCTAAAGAAAGCTGGCTACCATTCTTGGTTCAAGTTCATTTGCAAGTAAGAATTAATCTTGATTTTAGGCATATGGATATATGGTATATTATTAATTAATTAATTAATGTTGTGGCTGCATGTAGGGGGGAAAATGATTCAGAATTATATACAGAACATAGTGGTAACTGGAAAACTCAGAAAAGGGCAGAATTGGTGAAAGCTGGATACAGACTTGTTGGCAACTTAGGAGGATGGGATGATATTATTATAGATTTCTTGTTGCGCACTTTCAAAATGCCGAATCCCATGTACTACTTTTAAGGGTTGAAACTAAATTACCCACTTCTAAATAAGGCGTCTCCGGATCCCATGTACTACTTATCATCGTAAATTTCTTGTTCCGAATATTTATGAATGTTATAGCGATGTAATGTTATAAAGAACATATATATAATATGGAAAAAAATGGTTACGCAAAAAACTTGACTTTTGTAGTGAAGTATTGTTATACGAGGATATTGTTATAGAGAGGCCGTTTGATAGTATATATTTGAAAACTATTTAATTTTGAAATTTTCTTCTTATCCATAATGTTCGCATGCAGAGGCGGATTCAGGATTTAAATTTTATGGGTTCACCTTTTAAAGTTTTTAGCATTGGACGCATTATATTTTTAAAGTTATGGGTTCAATTGAACCCAATGATACTATGCCACATCCGTCACTGTTCACATGTGTTTATAATCATAAAAATGTCATGGTATATATCAGATACAAGTTCTAAGGGTATATTTGGTACTCTATTTGTTTCTATTTGTGTGAAATTATTTTACTAGTTACGAATTCAAGAAAAATTAAAGATCTTTTGATACAAGTGGTATTAAACATGCTATAACATTTATGTAATTATAAGGAAGAACCAAATATTGTGGTAGGATGATAAAATTCTTCCACCCTTGACTAAAGACCCGACTTCGAGCCCTAAAAATAAAAAAATTCTGCGTGAGCACTTCCCCATTAATGAGCCTTATACGGCATGAATCTAGATTAGTGGGGATGGTATCGAATACAAAGAAAAAAAAGTAATGTTAAACATGCCATAGCATTTTGTGTATGGATGAAAGTTCTTTACAACTTTAGAGAGAGTTTATTTTTTCGAACAGACTAAAAAAGAAATAAGTTAATTAAGTTCGCATGATTTAAATTGGATCGAGTATGAGCCAGTCTTTTTTCCTTAAATTTAATACATAAACAAATAACACCGTATAAAGTGAAAGGGGATGAATACCTTATTTGAGGATTAATTGGAAAACGAAAACCACGCGCATTGTGCTAGCATATTTTAGTAAAAAATGCAATAATCGTGAGGATATAACAGTAAAAAGGGAGTTGGTATCCTAGGGACTAAGGGAGTCCAAACGATATATAGGCGAATTCAAAATTTGAACTATATAAGTTTAATTTTTAAGATTTTAACTTTTAACTCATTATATTTTTAATATTATGAGCATATAATTTGTTACAATTTTGATAAATTTTTATATATAAATTTATGTTTCATATCAAAATATTGAATTAAAGATAAACCCAATAACGTAAAGTTGCATCCGCTCACTCACTTCAGCTATATATTGCTCAAAATGAAAATTTGAATAAAGGGATTAAATTAATAACCAAATATCTTTGTTTAATAATCCTATTAACATTATCAATCGTACTCAAAAGAGATAGGTTCTGCTTTCTGGTTGCTTTTTTCCTTTTAATGGCCCACTCGTTTACTTCCTTACTCGATGTAAGCTTATAAGCTGGTCAAACTAGCTTATAAGCCAAGTGCTTATAAATAAGCCAAAAGTCATAAGCTAGTCATCCCCAACTTATGAATTTATAGCTTCTAAGCACTTCAAGTTTGACCAAGATTTTTACTATTTTATCCTTAAAATATTCCTTTTTAGAACAAAACTCTTATATCGATAATCACTGCCTCGTGTATTTTTCAACCTAACCCCCCACCCCACCCCCCACACCTCTTGAAGTCTAAAATTCTCATCGACTATATGTGATAGCGAATTCTCTATTCCTTTTTTGTATGTAATTGTATATTAATCTTTGAACTGTATGTAATAAATGAGGACATATCAAATTTTTGGCGTATTGCTTTCTAAGTGTCGTGGTGATGAAGACAATGTTTGTTTTTCTTCAAATATTTTGTCCTATTTTGGTTTATTTTTTACTGAGAAACTTTTGTCAATTTATTAATTATTACAACTTATGAATTATATGCCTATCATAAAATAATTATATTTATCATAAAAATTATCTTATCTAAGCATAATTGTATTTAAAATAAAATGACAAATCGAATATTTTGTATTTGAATCGATTTGGAATGTAATATTTTGAAGAAATTATGCCCTTATAAGTGTAAACAGTTCTAGGGTTATTTAAGTCATTTTAACAGAAAAAGAGTTTATAAGCACTTTTTTTTCAAATACTACATCAACTTATTATCAATTTCAGCACTTGTATCCAAACACATAACTGCGTATTTATTAAATCATTTCCAGCACTTAAAAGTGTTTTTCAGCCTCTAATACTTATCAGCTACTTCAAATCAGCTAATCCAAACGGGCTCTAAGAAAGAAAGGAAAAAAAATCATAGAGGGGGAAACAAAGGACAAGGAGAAAGAGGTTGGAATCAAACCATTGATTCTTACGGGTAATACTCGAATTTTTCATCTGGTTTTTTTTCATATGGTAATTCTTTTTATCTCAGTTTATATATTTGAAGGGTTTCACAAGGTATAAGAAATTTAATATCAATAAGAGTTATTCTAGGCAAATTATGCAATTGGAAGTTGACTCAATGTTATTGTAGGATAAATTCACTTGGAAAAAGAAAGGTACTTATGCATTTGTACTTAAACTAGTCTCATTATATATTATCTTTGTTAGGTGTAAATTAAGTTAGGGTACAAGGATTGAGTTTTGGTGTATGGACAATATCAAATTTGGGTTTGAACGTGGTAAGCCTAGTATTGACTACAAAAGATAAGTACCAATTAAGAAGAAATATTATGGACAATAATATTATTTTAGTTTCAACTTATGCACACGATTAAGGAAATTGAACAGCACAAGAAATAAATCATATAAATACCTTTTTAATTAAAAGATTTTGGACTAATTTAAATTACTCATAACATAGGTAAATATAATTCGGCGAATTGATGATAAAATATAAAATTCGAAGGATTGGGTATTCTAAATTAGTGATGGATTTAGCCTAAATGAGGCAATTAATACAAGATTGGTATTGACGTGGTTATAGATTGATTGAAGAAAGTCATACGAATCGTTCGAGGTGATGAGCTTGGCATTTCGCACGAGTACCGTGAGTAGTAATTTTACCTCAATTTGTGTTTTCATAACTTGAATGATTTGCATGTGATTTTTAACATGAATATGATACCGATTATTTTGATTTGTATATGGGACAAGTCTTTTACTCGATATGATACCGAAATAGTTATTTGAGATCAATCAGTAACAACATGAACATTCTCCCTTATTACTCCTCGTTGCGGCGTGCAATTCGATCCCACCTGTCCACCCTTATTGCTCCTCAATATATATAACCATTATTTCTTCTGTTGCGGCGTGCAACTCGATGCCACATGTCCACCCTTATTACTCCTTGTTGCGGCGTGCAACCCGCTCCCACCAGACAATCGCATTTCACCCTTATTCCTCCTCAATATACCACCATTATTCCTCCTGTCGCAGCGTGCAACCCGATCCCACCCGACAATATCAATCTCACAATAATAAAAATAAGCGTTTCATAATTCAAGTCACAAACCTCCACAATATTTATGTCTCAACCAAAGTAAACGGACATTTATAAAAAAAAATATGAACCTTCACAAATTTATACTACATAGCGAGACCAACCAAAATATATCATGAAATACTGACAACCAGTTCAACCATCGATGTACCACAATGAAGCTAAGGAACAATTAATACTTTTAAATAAGTGAACAATATCTAACAAAAACAAATAGACCAAAAACAAGCAGACATGGAAGCATTAATAATCATGAAACAATAAAGACAAGAATAAAAGAAATTGGAAACGGCGAAGGGAACATGCTAAACAGATAATTTGGTGGCGCATAGATACTTGTCACCTCACCTATACACCACACACATGCAATTTCACATAGCATTTAAGTCGGGGATTCCTAATCTCTCAAGTCAAAGTTAGACCAAAAACTTACCTCAATTTCGTAAGCCACTCGCTGCTCAAGTACATCTTTTCCTTTGGAATTCACCTCCAACTCACTCGAATCTAATCATAATTCGCTCAATATCATTAATTATTGCTAAAGGGACTAGCTTTAGTGCATAATCATGTTTTCCCTAAGTTTTTCCAAAAAAAAAAAACTGGTCCTGCTTGGTCCAAACTCGGAGTTCGGACCAAATTTCGTTTACTCATTCACCCCAGAGCCCGAATATGTAGTTAGTTTTGAAATCCGACCCCAATTCAAAGTCTAAATTTCAATTATGCAAAATTCCCTAATTCTACCCAAACCCCTAATTTCTACCATGAAAACCCTTGATTTTTGATTGAAAAGTGATGAAAAATAATGGGTAATCGAAGGAAATTAGTTTAGAATCGTTTACCAACACTTTGAGAAAGAACTTGTCTCTTGAAAATTGCCTTTAGGTCTTCTTGATTTTGAAAATATGAAATAATGTCTTATTCACGTTTTTAATACTGTTTTTAAGTTGCTGGATAGGCCTTCATCGCGTTCGCGATGGGCCTGTCGCGATCCAGGAGCATTGCGTCCCAAAGGCCTTCGCGTTCGCGATGTACTCAACATGTTTGCGAAGCATTGTTCTGATGACCATCGCGATCGCGACCCACTGGTCGCGTTCGCATAGAATAAATAGAGACTCCCTTCTCCATGCTCATAATTCATCGCGTTCGCGATAACCTGGTCGCGTTCGCGAAGGATAATCCCCCCAATGCTTCGCGTTCGCGACCAAGGTTACGCATTCGCGAAGAACAAAACGACCCCCGGTGTAACGACCCAGTCCGTCGTTACATAAAACCTGCATTATAATTGTTGTTATTGACCTGTTATAGATTGGTTATACTGTATTTGATGTATTAGAGTTGATAGGCTTGAAGTCGAATGGTTGTAATGAGAGTTTAGTCACTTAGTCCTTAAGAATAGCCCTAGTGAGCGCGGTACCGATTGAGTGATGATGATTGCCCGTGGGGCTGATACTGAGTAATGATTGATACTGAGTGATTGAGGTAATGTATGAGGGCAAATTTTACGATGATTTTGGCCCGAGGGGCAGTTTTATGATGAGTTTACTATATTTTCGAACCATGATTTACTTCGTTTCCAACTCGCTTTTACTGAGAATTTTACTGAAATATACGGATATTACACTTGTTTTTAAAGGTTTTCTGGAAACTGATTCGAACTTATGTATTTGATGAATACTACATGGTGACTTGGTGTTTTTTTACTGGTTTTTGTGAAATTGTATATCTATCTGTGTGCTTTATATTTCTCAGACTGTGATTTTTTTTCATTACTACTGAGTTGGCGTACTCATCATTACTCCCTGTGCCCCTGTGCACAGATCCATGTACTAGTTCGCAGCAGTAGCTGTTCGGTGGATAGTAGCAGATCACGGGATTCGAGGTAGCTGTCCAACGTCCACAACATCTCTATTTCCCTTCCTATCTAGTCTTAGTTTTGGATTCATAGATATATTATATTTAGCAGAGTTAGTTTTATCTATATTTTAGATGCTCATGACTATTGACTCCAGTTCTGGGAGGTTGTTTAGAGTTGTTTAGTTCCATATTGGGGCGCTAGACTTATATAATTAAATCCTTTGTTATGATTGTTGTTATTGCGATATTGTGAACTGTTAAAATAAGAATAACTGCATAGTAATGTGATGGTTGGCTAGCCTAGTTCCACGATAGGCGTCATCACAGCCTGTTAGGATTTGGGGTCGTGACACCCGGTGCATTTACTCTTCGCGATCGCGAAGAAGAACACACCAGTGCACCAGAAACAGCTATGCAGCAGATTTTTCCTAAGTTAAAACATCCCGTAGCTTATCCAAAGCTCACTCGAGCCCTCGGGGCTCCAAACCAAACATGCACGAAAGTCTAAAAATATCATACGACATGCTCGTGCGATCAAATCATCAAAATAAAACTACGGATTTAGCATCAAAATTCATGATGTCCTCAAGAACGTTTCAATTTCACTATCTTTTCAACCGTACGTCCGAATCACGTCAAATCAACTCAAATTTTCACAAATAGGACTTAAATATTATAACGAACCTATACCGGGCTCCGGAACCAAAATACAGGCCCGATACTAACGAGTTCAAATATTAATTCATTTCTTTAATTCCTTTAGATTTCAATTTAACATTTTTCTTCAAAAATTCATTTCTCGAGTTAGGGACCTCGGAATTCGATTCCGGGCATACGTCCAAGTCCCATATTTTAGTGTGGACCTTCCGGATTCGTTTACTCAAATAATTGATCAAGGTCAACTAAAAATCAAACTTTAATCCTTAAAATTATTATTTCATATATTTTCACATAAAGTGTTTCCGGATTTACGCTTGGAATGCGCACGCAAATCGAGATGAATAAAATTCACATATTTTAAGACTAACGAGCCTAGAATGGAGTCTTAATTCTTAAGGTGACCTCTTGGGTCATCCAAGTAGCTTGGGATGGTAAGGGTATTTTGGGAATAGAAAAACGCTAGCTTGCCCATCAAGAGTATTTTTGGAATTTCAACATATTTTCATGCTTCAGTTATGAGGTGTTAAGTGAAATAACGTGAGTACCTTTTCCTTATGGGCCCCGCCCGGAGTTCAGTTCATATTTACTAAAAGTAATTTTTATATTCATATATACTATAGGAAATGGTATTACCCTCTTTACTTAAGTTTTACAATAATTACCTTTTATATACCTAATTATCATTGATGTACATTTTAAGGGAATTAATGGTATTAATTAGTGTCCTAAATTAACTCTATCGTATATTACCACTCCTCCCACGTTTCTCTCGTCATATCCCACCCCTGTCACCCACGTATCATACCCCACGATTTTCTCTCCACTCACCCACAATTTTCTCTTCATAAAAATTACAAATCCTCCATTAACGCCTTTTGCAACTATTCTTCAAAAACTAGACAAAATTCTTACTCTTCTTCAAAGTACCTACCTCCATTAACGCCTTTTGCAAAGCTTGATTTTCAATGAAAAAGAATATATCTTCAAAGAACAACCGTAACAAGGATATCTCCCTTAAAAAGTTTTGAAACTTTGAATTCGAATTTGGGTTTTCAAAAAACTTTATTTGTTTGAATTGGGTATTGTTGCAAAGAGTTGGGTATTCTCTCTATGTTCCTCTTTATCTATCAATCCCTAATTTCAGTAATGTAAAGCAAAGAAAAGGAGAGCAGCAATTCCACCATTGACAACCATTAAAAAGCTTTGAAACTTTGAATTCGAATTGGGGTTTTCAAAAAACATTATTTGTTTGGATTGGGTGTTGTTGCAAACAATTGGGGATGTGGTTTGGAGTTTATATATCAATTTTGAGGGTGTTTTGGTGAAGATTAGACTTGATTTTGGCTGAATTTCATATTGAAACCGAATGCACTATATTTACGAAGTTATAGTAAAATTATAGAAAATTTGTAGAAATAATGTAAGAAAATTGTAGATAAGTTGTAGATAAATTGTATAATATATAATTAGTTGTATGAATTTTTTTTTACTATGTATAAATCAGATACAAAATATACAAAAGATATATTGTATGAATTTCGTATAAAATTTGTATTTAAGTTGTATGTTATTGTAGTTGTATTTTACTGGATAGAAATAATGTATGAAAGTTGTAGATAAGTTGTATAATATACAATTAATTGTATGAAATTTTTTTTACTGTATATAAATCAAATACAAGATATACAAAAGACATATTGTACAAAATTTATATTTAAGTAGTATGATATTGTAGTTGTATTTTAACTGTGTAGAAATAATGTATGAAAGTTGTAGATAAATTGCATAAACCAAATACAAAATATTGTAGGCATATGTTTGCTCAAACTGTTAGAGTTTTACTCTGTTTTTCATTTTCCTTAATGTGGAATGCTCTCTTAGTAAAGTTACAATAAAACTTAAATCTTCTCGAAGAAGGTGAAGAACTGAAGATTGCAGAGAAGATGCTTTTACTCCAAAAAGTGGTTTAATAGTTTGTCCTTAAACGAGATCTAAACCCTTAGAGTTTATTTGCATCTCTTCTTGCTTTTGTCCAAGGCTTATTAATAAATTATTTTCTAAAAATGAATGAAGGAATTAGATCTTGGTTGTTGACTGAAGAATGAAAAACATTTAATTTACACCACGAATAAGGAAAATAAAACTCAATCAAAATCGGTATAATTAAAAGGAAACAAAAGAAAGAAAAAGCACAAGTTTTGTGCCTTCAGTAGAACAAATTGGAAAAGCACCCAAGAAAAGGAAGAAATGGCTTGAAAAAGGAAGAAAGAGAGTTGAAAAGGGTGTAACTAAATTCCTTGATTGAAGACACAAATAATGATTGAGAGACTTTTAAGGTGGATTGTATATATTTTGTAAACAAAACTTATTTATACCGAATAATTAATTAAATATGAACATTAAAAATAATAAAATTCAAAAAAGTGTATAGAAATGAAAAAGTCTCTTACTAAAAAGTGGGCTCCCCTAGCAATCTTTTGATGAATCCAGTCAATTTTACCATTTCATTACCAACTCTCTGCAAATAAAAGTAAACCTATAGAAAAAATGGCCTCTTGAATAGGGGGGGCAAAAGAGTCTTACTTGTTTCATCGTGAAGCCGGCACTGATACTATAATGACGATATTTAACTACGCACGAAATTAGAATAATTGATGGAGCAGGAAATATTCTATTTGATTAGTGTGGTTGGTGTTGCAAGCAACAACGACATTACCGTTGATTCTTACTTTCGTATTTATTTAATAAGAAAACAAAAAACAAGTAATTGTGTTCATTAGGGTTAAATATATCTCATACTATTCTAAATTGAGCAATATTTATCTGTATTTTTATTAACCCAAACTTGTAAGATAAAAGGAAACAAATTCTAATTCAATATAGAACTTGTCGAATTATAATCCACCTTCTTTATCGGATTATATGATATTATGATTGTGATATGAAATTATATTAGTTTTATTTAATACCATCAATCAAATACAAAGATAGTCGTCCCAAATTTTATAGTCGCCCCTAAAGGTTCCCTTAAACGGGAGATTTTTTTCTTTCAGGGTCATGGAAAAGTAGTTGTCGTTTTATGAGTAGGAATTCTCTTGGTTGCTTGTTAAAAGAATTGCCATATATGCTTAGCATTTGTCACTTTCCATGACTTGTTTGCTAGCTATCTCTAAGTATTATTGATGCGTGGCAGTGGCGACGCCACATGATCACACGGATGGTTAATTGATCACTCATCGTCAAAAATTTATATAGTATATATAAGTATAATATTATATTTATATATGTATTGAACACCCTTTGTAGGCAATTTTTTTTCACTTTTTTCAAATTTGAATACCATTAGAAAAATTTCTAGTTTCGCCACTAATGCATAGTGGTTGTTGCCAATAATTATATTGCAATTATACAATAACACCAACCCAGTACAATCCCACAAGTGGGGTCTGATGAGGGTAGTGTGTAAGCATACCTTACCTCTATTCTTTTGTCTATAGCCAAGTAAATGGAGCATGCTGTTTTAATTTTTGGATTATCATCTCCTTCTCTTTCAAACGCTTGTGAACTGTAAAAAAGTCTACATTAGTTTAATTTGGCCATCGATTGGACTTCATATTTGGGGCATGTAAGGCAGGGGAGGATTACACATTTGGTTAATCTAATAATTCTGATTCAAATTTTATATTTATTTTAGAGAAACGGGTACAAAATGCCCCTAAATAATTGGAAAAGGTTTAAAAATATCCTTCATCCACCTATTGGACTAAAAATATCCTTTTATCCACTTTTTTGGTTCACTTATGCCCTTTAACTGTTGGGTCAATGCTAAATTCAAAATAATTATTATTCTTTTTGTAAAACTTAACAAAAAATATTTTGCAAAATATTTTCGTTTTTTAAAACTAATGCACCAATAGTCCACTAATTTAGTAAAGTCTTCTTCTCCTTCTTTTTCAGTTTTTACAACAACAAAAAAATCATTTTTAGAGCATTTTTTTGTAAAAACTGATATTTTTTTTTGTAAAAACAGAAAAATATTTTTAATAAAATATTTTCGTTTTTTAAAAACTGAAAAAAATATTTTCAACAAAATATTTTCGTTTTTGAATTTTTTTTCAGTTTTTTTAAAAAAAAGAAAATATTTTTTCTTTAAAAAAAGCTGAAAAACAAAATGCTTTAAAAAAACAGAAAAAAATGATTTTGTTTTTCAAAAACGAAAATATTTTGTTGAAAATATATTTTTCAGTTTTTAGAAAATGAATATATTTTATTAAAAACATTTTTTTTCTGTTTTTACTAATTTTTTTAGTTTTTACAAAAACAATGCTTTTAAAAAAAACTGATTTTTTTTTGTAAAAACTGAAAATAAATAAATAAGAAGACTTTATTAAATTAGTGGACTATTGGCGCATTAGTTTAAAAACGAAAATATTTTGCAATTTTTTTTTTTAAGTTTTACAAAAAGAATAATAATTATTTTTGATTTATCATTGAACTAACGGTCAAATGGCATAAATGAACCAAAAAAGTGGATGAAGGAGTATTTTTAGCCCAATAAGTGGATGAAGGGTATTTTTAAACCTTTTCCAATAGTTTAGAGGCATTTTGAACCCTTTTCCGTTTATTTTAAGAAATTTAACAAATACATATAAATTATTAATTCAAAATTTAATAATTTAAAAGTTTTTGAACTGGTAAGTTTTAAATCCAATGTGCCTCTAATGAAAGGAATCTCTGATCAAAAAGCATAAAGCTGAAGAATATTACTCCTTTCGGTCCAAAATAAATAATTTTTTGACCCTTTTTTGATGGTTTCAAAATAAGTGATTTTTTTAGATTTTAATAATGAATTAATTATTATTTTTTTTTATATTATTCTTGGAATAAATAATGTTGGAGTGCGTGTTAGAAGTATTTATGTGAAATATTAACATTGCAAATTAATATTAAAAGGTAAATTTTTAATATGCGTGAAAACGGGAGTAGCAATAGGCACTGAGCTGTGAGTTCAATCTTTTAAGTCACGTGAATGAGGATACAACTTTCTATTTTCTATTCCTATAGTTAGGGGCGAAGTCACCTATAACAAAGGGTGGTCTGACCATCCTTCACCGAAATATTATAAAAAAGTATTATGTATATAAGTGAAATATTGATTTTAGATGTATAAAATATATATTGAATACCCTTTGTTAGGATTTTTTTTAGTCCGTTCAAGTTTGAACACCTTTTAAAATATTTTTAGCTTCGTCACTGTCTATAGTACAAAAGCAGAGCCATGCGACTTTCATGGTTCTTACTTCATTGTAACTCACGATAAGTTACTCCATCCGGTCCAAAATAAGTGTTTTTTGCATGTTTTCACGCAAATTAAGAAATCCACCTTTTAGCATTAATTAGCAATGAAATTGACCATATTAACCTTTACTATCCTACATAAATACTCCTAACACATACTCCAACACTATTTACTCCAAGGGCAATGTAAGAATAAAATAATTAATTCATTCTTGAAATCTAAAAAATCACTTATTTTGGACCAAATGAAAAAAGGCAAGAAAATCACTTATTTTGGACCGGAGGGAGTACATGATAATAATAAATAAAATTGCCATTTTATTTCTTTCGATCCACTATAAGTGAATATTTTATCATTTTTTTTTTGTTCAAAATAAGAGTTCAATTACATCATTAAGAAAGAATTAATTTTTTTTTTAAAAAAATTCCCTCATTTATATATTGCAATGTGCAGAGGCGGATCCAGGATTTAAATCTTATGAGTTCAATTTTAAGGTTTTTAATATTGAACCCATTGTATTTTTAAATTTATGGGTTCATATCTACTATTTTTGTAATTTTAATGAATTTTTACATATAATTTTTTACTCTGCGTCGAAATTTATGGGTTCATATCTACTATTTTTGTAATTTTAATGAATTTTTACATATAATTTTTTACTCTGCGTCGAAATTTATGGGTTCAGTTGAACCCATAAGTTCTACGCTACATCCGCTATTGACAATGTGTCAAGGTAATAATTTCTCCCTCCGGTCCAAAATAAGCGATTTTTTGCGTTACCTTTTAGCATTAATTAGCAATAAAATTGAATATATTAACCTTTATCATCTCACATAAATTTTCCTAACACATACTCCAACATTATTTACTCCAAGGACAATGTAGGAAAAAAATAATTAATTCATTCTTGAAATCTAAAAAAATTATTTATTTTGGACCACAAAAAATTACTTATTTTAGACCGGAGAAAATAATTAAGTTTGATTAAGTAAATAAATCTTTTTTTAAAAGGTCACTTATTGTGAACTTTTAACGGTAACAAATTTAAATAATGTGGAAAAGACCGAAAAGGAAAAGATGACTTGGTCCTCGCGACAACAATAATTACTGTGGTTGGTGTGGCGAAGCGATCCATTGGCCATCGCTTTAGGCAATAAATTTGATTCAAAATTATTCTCGAAAACGAAAAAGACCTTTTTAATAATCTTCTCAGTTTTCAAATAATGTTTGAGGAGATAAAGTATAATCTAGTAAAATAAGAATATGAAAATATTCTAAAATTTTCTTAATAAATTTTCGTTACGCATTTTTTGAGGACATATATCATATTTAGTGATGGAGACAGAATCTCAGCGAAGTGGTTTAAAAAGAAAAAATTTAAAAATAATTATAAATAGTGGGAGGTGAACATATGACCTTACAAAGAATTTGAACCTCATAACCACTAAGCTATACTTTTGGATTGTGTTAAGGGGATTCAAAACTTGATATATAGAAGTAAAAATAATTTATGCCTTATATATATATATTGTAATCTTTCAGCAAAATAGTTCGGGTGAGCGCCCTTCTGACTCCCGAAATCTGCCCCGATCATATTAACTTTTCAAAATTATGCATAGTACACCCCTATGAAAATATTGATTGACGTGGTAAACATTGCTTTTTTCCTTATTTTTTTACACAAGAAAAGTAAAGAGGAAAAAAAAATGACCTTGTCTTTTACCGGCCTTTTATAAAAAGACGTAAATAGTGAGTAGTGACAGATAAAATACGGAAAAAGAGCCAGTCTTTACTCTGTTTGACTATACGCCTCACGTGATACTGCAAAACAAAGGAATACTTGATGATTATTGCAGTTGGTGAGAGGCGAGCGAGCCATCTATTGGCCATCGCTTTAGGCACATAAAGTTAATTCAAAATAATTTTTGAAAACGAAACAAGGCCTTAATTGATTTTATATTTACAACTTTCTAAAAAATCTTATCAGTTTTCAGATAATGTTTGAGGAGATAAAGTATAATCTACTCCCTCCTATTCAAAATAAGTGATTTTTTATATATTTTCACACAGATTAAAAAATTTACTTTTTAGCATTAATTAGCAATGAAATCGATCATATTAATTTTTACTATCCCATATAATCTATTCCCTCGGATTCAAAATAAGTGAATTTTTATATGTTTTCACACAGATAAAAAAATTCACTTTTTAGCATTAATTAACAATGAAATTGATCATATTAACTTTTACTATCTCATATAAATACTCCTCACACATACTCCAAAACTTGAAAGTTAGCGATCTCTTACTTAAGATGTTAAAAAAAATTGCGTATATATACTTTTTATTTGTAAACATAGTTTCAACGTGTAAATGTATGGCTAAAAATTAACTTTGTGTGATTGGATCATACCAGCATGAAGAGGGCCTTCGAGAGCTTCCATGTGTCCCCAGTATGACTTTCGCAAGAGGCGAAATTACAGTCGCAGTGATCTAGCGAGAGACGAAGGATTTGGTCGAGGCCGAGGACGAGTACTCCTGTTAAAAAAAAATAATAACGACTAATTTTAGATAAGTCTTGATCTATAATATTAGGATTTATAGACATATATTTCCCTATAAATAAAGAGACATCATTATGAGTGATAAAATATTCACTTGTAAGATAACACATTGACTCTTTCTGTAGAATCTTATTTTATTGGACACATACAAAATATACATTTTTTTCTTAAGATTCTTGCCTAACTTTTCCACACGATCCAAAAACAGTTTGAACATTCAAAGGATCATCAATCATTCATCATTGTTATAAAGAATATTCGCAAATTTCACCTTTTTTGGGTGATCACATGTTCTTATTTACTTAAATATACTTCCTCCGGTCCCAAATAAGTGATTTTCTGGCATTCTTTTTGTGGTCCAAAATAAATAATTTTTTCGGATTTCAAGAATGAATTGGTTATTTTTTCCCATATATTGTCCTTGGAGTAAATAGTGTTGGAGTATGTGTTAGGAGTATTTATGTGGGATAGTAAATGTTAATATGGTCAATTTCATTGTTAATTAATGTTAAAATGTGGATTTATTAATCTGCGTGAAAAACACGCAAAAAATCACTTATTTTGGACCGAAGGAAGTATTCATTGTTATTTATTGTTATTTAATGACATCCCCTTTCTTTTTGGATCATTGAATATTGCTAGTGTTATCAACATTTATTGCTACTTAGATAATATATATATTATCTTACTACAAAATTAGTAATATATCTTTAGGACATTAATATTGGCTTGATTGACTCTATTTTTATTAAATCTAATTGTTTAAGTTGAGATCGAAATTTTGGGTCAAATAGAAACACTTATTTGCATTGATGTTTGCGTTAAATCAATGAACAAGACATTTATCTTTTATAGATACTCCTTCTGTTTTACTTTATTAGTCAAAATTTAAGTCGACACAATTAATTAGCTTTTTCTCCGATGCTAAAGGCTATGTATAGCAACTGCCCATTTCTAACCAAATGCAGCTCAGCGAGAGTGGGGCAGTGGCAGACCCAGGATTTTGTATAAGTGGGTTCAATCTTAAAAACTTTAATACTAATTTACATATATACTCAATATTATTTTTTTATAAAGCGGGTTCAGTTGAACCCGCTAGACACCACTTGGATCCGCCACTGGTGGGGAGACGGTGATTATCATAGCGAATCCAGATCCCTTTTTCATGATCTTTTTACAGGAAAAGTAAAGAGGAAAAAGAAAATTTGGATGTTTACGGGTTGTTCGATTGGTCGTTTAAAATTTCGCAAGATAATACAGTTTGATTGGTCTCACAAGAATTAGCAGATGGTATTAGATTAACACTTATATTAAGTTATGTGAGCATCTATTTACTATTTTGTACAAAACAAAATATAAAATGATAATACGTATATTAGTATTGTGAGATTAAACATAAGTAATTAAAATATATAATACTTTTTATTAGAATTGTCGCATAAAAATCTCTTACTAATATTAATTCCATATAAATAACAGCCACAACAAACCCAGTAGTTTCCCACGCGGGCAGAGAGGTTGTTTTCGATTCAGGAGTGCCAAACGGGCGGGGCGAGTCAGATATGGTTCGAGTCGAAAACGGGTAATGAAAAAATAGATAAATTATTCGACCCGGTCCAAATTTAATACGGATGAAATATGGGTTAACCGACGGATAATATAGGTAACCATATTATCCATGACTTCTTGCATATGATCACTTTTGGGAGAATTCTTAGGACCCGTTTGACCATAGGTTTTACCAAAATAAATTTGGGTTTTATTTGGCAAACACATGTTTGACCATAGAATTTGCCTATATTTTGGCAAATCCCAAATCCCAAATCCAAAACCAGCTCAATTAGGTGATTTTGAGCAAAAATATCACTATTACATTTTTTAAAAATTATCCCAAACTTTTGTGATTTATAAACGAGCCCACCATTTATTATTTTGTAACAATGTTGTTTTGTCTTCTCGGTCATATGATAGTGTATCATGTATTTTAATATAAAAATGATAATTTTGTAACAAATTTATTTATGTTCAGGACTATGATTTGCTTAAAGGGTGTACATGAACCGGGTTGGTTCAATTTTTATCAAAATCAAACCAAACCAAACCAATTATATCGGTTTGGATTGGTTCGGTTTTGTCGGATTTTCGGTTTTTTTTTGTTGCATGAATATTATTACAATCTTACTTTATTAAAGTTATAGATAAAGTTTTGATAAGTGAACATATGTTTAGAAATATGGAAAAAATTGACAAAAATACGATTAATTAAAATATTTTCTTAGTCGTCTAACAATAATTTTTCGTCAATGTACGCTTTCTAAGTTAACTGTCACGACCCCAAATCCTAACAGGCCGTGATAGCGACTATCGTGGAACTAGGCTAGTCAACCATCACTTTACTACGCATTGGTTCTTTTATAATAGTCCACGATTCAATGATAAACAACAAGCATAGCAATAAAAATAAATTATTTAAGTCTTAGCGCCCTAATAATAGTCTAAAAAAAACCTCCCAAGACTGGAGTCAATGATCATGAGCATCTAAAAAGAAATAAATCTAACTCTACCAATGTCAAAATAAATGTCTATGAATCAATTTCTAATACTAATCAAGGAAGGGAATTGGAAAAGCTGTGGACGCTGGACAGCTACCTCGAAATCCCGTGAACTGCTGCTAACGAACAAGGCAGCTACTGCTCCAAATCAGTACCTGGATCTGTGCACAGAGGCACAGGGAGTCTTTATGAGTACGCCAACTCAGTAATAATGAAAATAAATCACAGTCTGAGAATTATAAAACACAGTACAAATACACCAATTCACAAAAACCAGTAAAACACTAAGTCATCATAAAGTATCCACCAAATACATGAGTTCAAAAATCAGTTTCCAGAAATTCTTTGCAACAAGTGTAATATCAGTATATCTCAGTACAATTTTCAGTAAAACCAGTTGGAAAACGAAGTAAATCATAGTTCGAAAACTCAGTAAAATCATCATAAATCTGCCCCTCGGGCCAAAATCATTTCTCATAACAACTGCCCATCAGGCATCCTCACAATCACTATGTATCAGCCAATCAGGCAATAATCATCACTCAGTATCAGTCCCGCGGGCAATAATCATCAGTCAATAGGTATCTGCGCTCACTGGGTGTGTACAGACTCCGGAGGGGCTCCTACAACCTAAGCGCTAGAACAACATAAGGCCTGAAAGGATACTCACAATATAGGCCTGAAAGCCTCTCTCATATGAGGTCTGAAAGCCTCCTCACAATATAGGCCTGAAAGCTTCCCTCATATAAGGCCTGAAAGCCTCCTCACAATATAGGCTTGAAAGCCTCATTCAGTCAGACACTCTCAATTTGCCCTTAGGCTTTAAACATACTGGGTTCTCGATCCAAAATAGTGTTTCATTTTTCAATAAATAGTATCAAAATACTTCGGGTATCAAAACAATTTATCATGAAAAGACTGAGTGTAAAATCATAACGTATCAGTGAGGAAAATATAGTAAACACAACCCCCAAGGGGTAAACAAGTCGGCACTAGGCCCCAAACATGGCTTACAGCCTAAATCATATCAAGTATATATAGTACTATTGGGAATAAGCTTTAAAATCCGTTTCACAACTCAGTAGTCGCCTAAGTAAGGAATATATCTCCAAAGTTTCAACCCTTGCATTTCAAAACCCGTGAAAGGGTGCATAGTCCGGGGTTTCATACCCTCAGGACAGGATTTAAAGATATTACTTACCTCGAATTAGCCCGAAATTACTTCGTAATGCGTTTGCGTTTCGATCAACTTCCGGATGCTCCAAATCTACCAAGTTCAGATTTTTATAATCAAATTATGCTCGAGGAATAAATTCCAATTGAAAAATATGGAATTTAGCACAAAAATCCGAATTCGGTCAAAACCCTACCCCCAGAACTCAGAAATGTTTATACCAAAATATTCTTCATCCTCTCACGTGTCCGTACATATAAATAACGTTAAAATTAGAGTTTGTTTGACCCCTCAAATCGACCCCTAAAGGTCTCATAATCTCAAGCCCTAAACCCACCTTTTTCTACTGATTTTCATGAATTTAATACTGAGATTATGTTCTATAATCAACCATAACGAATTTTTAAGGTCCAAAATTGATTTCCCTCTTCAAAAATCGCCTCAAGAGCTCTTTGTCCGTACAAAAATGATGTAAAAGGGGTTTAGGTCGCGAAGGGTTTATTTTATAACTGCCCAGTGATTTACTCTCCGCGATCGCGGTCAATGGCATGCGATCGCAAAGTGTTTCTCCCTTTGACCTCCGCGATCGCAGACCAACACACGCCACACACAGTGCATTTCTCCAGCCGACCCCACGCGCCTCAAACTCCCTACGCGATCACACCCTGGCACACGCGATCTCACTGACCCCACTGCCCATTCTCCGTGATCGCAGGCCTTTACTCGCGATCGCACAACACAACCTGAGCCTGCCCAAAATTAACTCTCCGCCATCGCATTACTTCCTCCGTGATCGCAGTGAAGGAAATTGTTGTGCATAAAAAATAGAAAATCAGCTATGTATTCAAGTCCAAATGAGTCCGTTAATTACTCGAAATCAATCCCGAGCCCCTCGGGACCCCAACCAACTATACCAACACATCACATATGATCATTCAAACTTAGTTGCACTCTCAAAATACTAAAATTAACATCAAAACACCAAAGTTACATCGGATTCAAGCCTAAGAACTTTGATATTTCTAGAATCCACCAATGATGCCGAAACTATCCAAAACAACTCCGATTGACCTGAAATTTTCCAGACACATCCAAAATGACATTACGAACCTATTCCAACTGTCGTAATTCCATTCCGACCCCGATAGCCTATTTTTCACTGCCGACCGGAATCGTCAAAAACTAAATTTTGCCAATTCGAGCCTAATTTTACTCCGGACATCACAACATTATTCTGAACACACTTCTAAGTCCCAAATTACCTAACGAAACTATCTGAGCCATAAAATCCGCATTCCGAGGTCGTTTACCAATAAGTCAACTCTCAGTTGACTATTCCAACTTTAAGGCTATTTTTAAAGACTAAGTGACTAATTTCTCATTATAACCATTCCGATTTCAAGCCTACCAACTCTAACACGTCAATAACAGTATAACCAACTATGACAAGTCAATAACAGTATAATCAACTATGACAAGTCAATAACAGTAATTATAATACAAATTCTACGGAACGACCGGCCGGGTCGTTACATTAACACATGAGAGGATGCCAAATATTACAATATATTTTAAAGAAAATTCAATATAAGTATTAAAAATATAAATGAAAATTACATATTATGTCGGTTTGATTTGATTTTTTTTACTCAATATCAAACCAAGTCAAACCAAACCTAGTCGGGTTTTTAATCGGTTTGGTTTGGTTTTTCGGTTTAGTGCGTTTTTCCGATTCGGTTTGTACACCCTTGATTTGCGATTGTTATTGATAATGGTACTATTGGGTATTTGTGATAGTTTTTAGAATTTGTGGGTATGAGTCATGTTTCATGTTGTTCGGAAAAAAATTTGGGAAATATGTTTTGAAAACTGATGTCCAAACACATTTTCATCTTCAACCCAAACTTCGCCCAAATCAGATTTTTCAATACAAATTTGGGAATCTATGGCCAAACGCTAGCTTAGTCTCCCTAACTTGTTGAGAAACCCCAATTCGAGGCTTTACAAATGTAAAAGTTAGTTTCATTGGTTATCCATTTTCTAAATGGATAATACGATTCTTATTCATATTTGACCCGTTTTTAAAAAGTTTATTATCCAACCTATTTTCTAGTGGATAATATTTGGTGGTTATATGTTTTCTTTTAATCATTTTGTTACCCTTATTTCCGATAGACTTTCGGCTAGAGAACAATTAAAAAATTAATCCCATATAAATAATTTCTACATTAAAATCCTTATATAACTAATATGTATCAAATCGACCCCTTATTATTTCTTTGAAATGCCGGTCACAATAAATATACTAGGAAACCAAAAATGAAAAGAGTAAAAAATATCTTGAAATAGCACGCGGAAGAAATGCTAGAAATGTAATTCACTAACTTGTTATGACATGAAAGGTCAGTTCAAACTTTATATAAAGGGCCAATCACACAACCATGTTAGTACCTCCTACTTTCTAATTAGAGTAACAAACATACCAAAAACATGAGGCCATTTTTCTTCTTCCTCCTCCTTATTTCCATGGCAGCGTACCACGCAGAGTCTATTCCCAACCAAATCCACACTTTGCGGCCGGCGACTGGTTCCGCCGGACGCCATGTTCCTCAAATCAACTGCCTGTCCTGGCGTCTGGCAGTTGAAACCAACAACATCCAAAACTGGAAATTAGTGCCCCTTCAATGCGAAAGCTACGTGGGGCACTACATGCTTGGCAAGCAGTACCGCGACGATTGCAATGCTGTGGTCGTCGCGGCTATTCAGTATGCCAAAACCCTCAAAATTGCCAAAGACGGCAAGGATGTTTGGGTCTTTGATATTGATGAAACCACTCTCTCTAACCTTCCTTATTATGCTCGTTCTGATGTCGCCTTTGGGTAAGTTTAATTTTTATGAAATACAACTTCTGTACCTACATATAGTGCATAAAAAATCACTAAAATTTCAACAAATACTATGTTCTGAACCCATAATCACAAATGTGCATTCTTGACTAATAAAGTGTACATTTAATTGTTATCAGGTCAACAAAATTCAACGGGACGAAGTTTGATGAGTGGACGAGAGAAGGAAAAGCACCAGCAGTACCAGGCGCCCTGTTTCTGTATAGAACGTTGTTGGGTATGGGTATTAAACCAGTCTTTATCACTGGAACAAAGGAAGAATTCAAACAAGTCAGGATTGCTAACCTAAAAAGAGTTGGCTACCATTCTTGGGTGAAGCTTATCTTGAAGTAAGAATAATAATTAACTGTCTAAAATTGAGCATTTTAGGCATATAGTAATTGATATGATATGAATATTTGGGTGCAGGGGAGTAAATGATACAGGATCATCAGTAATGTACAAGTCAGGTAAAAGGGCAGAATTGGTGAAAGCTGGATACAGAATTGTTGGCAATATAGGAGACCAGTGGAGTGATTTGCTTGGTGATTTTGTAGGTGACCGCACTTTCAAATTGCCCGACCCAATGTACTACATTGGTTGAAGAACTAATTACCCCACTTTGACATTATTATTAGGGTCTCTGTTTCAGAATGTCATGATTGTTGCTATTAATTCCTGATTTTGATTAGGATATGTATTTGGTTTTGACTCTTCAAATGTTCTACACCCCAATCTACTTTTTTTTCCGTATTTTCTTTCTGTAATCTCAATTGGGTGAAGAAATGACAAGTGCAGTTAATTCATAACAATTGTGCCAATGGTGAGGCTAGTACTATTGACAAAATTAAGTAGGTAGAATATGCACAGGCAGAGCCAGAACTATTGAGTTTTATATTATTCCTTTGGATTCACAAAAGTAATCAATTTTTTCTTCTTCTTTTAGTTTAAACTAAGTGTCAGTTATGTAATCAAGAAAGAATTTAATTTATTTTTATAAAATAACTCATATGTACACATTCCTAAAAAGTGTTCTTGCTCCTCACATTAAATGTTTAATTAGAGGTAGTTTAGTCATAATAGATATTTTTGTATAGAATTTTGTATTTTCTTAATGAGCGACTTATTGTGAACCGAAGAAAGTAATAATTTATATATATTCAATAAAAAATTTAAGACAAATATAGAATTTGAACAAAAGTTACTGGATTCGATAAACCCATATTTTCATGCAATAATATGTGTATCCGATGAATATAAAAGCTGTCCATTTCGTTTAAGACAACGCTTGTCACGGTCAGCAACAACCTAAATTATTGAAAGGCATGATTCATGGCAATAATTATGTGCCACTTGTATACTATACTTTACCTTTTATTTAGAAGTTTAATGGGAATGATATAATTAGATTTTTAATATGATAAAATATAAAACTATAATTTTTCTATACACAAAAGTATAAATTAATTTTGAGCGTAATGGCAAATCTGTCTATTTGTAGAATACACAATATTCAAAAGAATAGAGGTTTGTGTCATCGAAATGCACATGTGTTCAAGTCGAAGTCTATGTGGAAGGTTAGTGATGTGAAATTCTTCCTTTCGTTTTTCATTTGTTACTTTTACGTGATAAAATAAAATAGGGTTAGCTAACATCTGGATTTTTCTCATAGAAAGAGAAAAGGCCTATTAGATGAGCCCCGAGATTTATATTGGGATTGTTATACAAATAGCCGTTCTGATTCAATATTTATATTTTCTAGCTAATATAGATAAATTATACATGGTTATACATATATTATATATTAATTATGAAAATATTATATATTTACCGACTATTTTTAGTTTAACATATTAGGTAGACGGCTATTTGTGTTAAAACACGACTAAACCTATCGAATAGAACCGTATCGAGCCAATTATTAGGTTTATTTTAATATATATTTATAACCATACCGAACAAATTTATATGCAAAAAATATATTTTATGTACTAAGTTTAAAATTAACCAAGCATTAAGTTTTTTTTTCTTAGATTTTGGGATTAATATTCGAAATCCCAACTTTCAAACCTATTTTACTACTCATATCGAAACTAAATTAGTTCTAACATCTTGAGTAGCAAGCCACTACGTATTCCAGCGATCTTCAGTGACAAGCCACATGGTATTGGCAATGGCGGAGCTAAGAAATTTATTTAGGATGTTCAAATTTAAAATAAGTAAAAAAAAGGGTGTTCAATATTTTTAATATACCATTAAAAATCAAATATTTTACTTGTAATTTTTCGACGAAGGGTGGTCAACTGATATATACCTTCGCCCCTGGGTATTGGGTATTTTTCCTCTCGTGGAATTTAAATTTCTCATGTTGGATACTGATCACGCCCAACTATGCCTTATAAAAAGGACTAAGTGGTTGTTGCAAATATAATCCGGAAATTTAGCTTAGAGTCGAATCCCACAGGGAATTAACCTATCAATTACTTTTGTCAGACTCGCTGAATTCTCCGTAATCAACTTCCAAGATAGTTTGAATAACAATGGGTTGTATTTCTACTAACTATTACTGACTGGAACTATTTAAACTAAGTGCTAACTATGAGTTGTAAACAATAAAGAGAAGGATCTAAGATTGTGATTTCCCCTATTGATGGAATCCTTCCTGTTATATTTCATATAGATTTGCCTAAACTTCTCTATCGATTATGAGCACTCTTACTACCGTAAATTTCTCCCGAGTAATTACGATAATTTACTATACGCACTCTCCCGAGTTACGCTAGTTGGCTTTTATTATAACTCACTTAGATCGCACCCAATGTTTCGTTATCCTTGATCCTACCTTTCAACCCTCGGTTATTGATTCCTCATATACTTTGGGAGTGGTGTTGTTCAACAACTACCTAAATATGCACTCTCTCCCGAGTAATACATACTAAATGGGCACAGTTAATTGAGGATCCAGTCAATTAACTACAACAAGAACGTAGTTGAACAAATAGAGATTAAGCTTGGCAAACTCTATTAACACAACAAGAAGTTCATCCTTCAATAGGTTCCATCAATACCTTAGACAAAAATAATTAGCTACTCATAATGGTTTTCATAATCACAACAGCAAAATTCGTCATGAATGATTAAAACAAAAGGAAGAAAGGTAGAACTCGATGTCGAATTTTTCTCCTTGCCTCTTGCCTCTTCTTGCCTTCAACAAAACTATAAAAATGTTGATATCCTCTTTTTGGGCGAGCTGGACCTCTTATAGGTTAAGGAAAATTTCCCTCGAACTTCCAAAATAGCACCTTATATTAAGCTTCAGCGGCGTGACTAGCGCGGTCGTGCTAAGACCGCGCATGGGCCGCGCATATGGCATTCTATTCTGTTTGTCGCTCCTGAACTAGCGCGGTTGCGCTAAGACCGCACATGGGTTGCGCTAATTGGCTTTCACACTGCTCAACTTCTTCTGTTCGAGCGTGGCCGCGCTTCGCCCGCGTTAGTGGGGATCAACTTATTCTCTCTTTTCTTCTTTCTTCTTTCAAATGCCTTCAACTCCGAGTGGATTTCCTTGCTTTAAATTAGCTCCAAACATTGTTATATGTCCTTAGAATCGAGAATAGCTCCTGCAAAACACAAAATTCACAATTAGAGCCATTTTTCGTCATTTAACCTTCCTAGAACAGTGAAGCACAACCAAGTTAGGGCGTAAATGGTTGCTAAACTACATGGATTTAGCCTATTATCAACACCTCACACTTAAATCATTGCTTGTCCCCGAGAAATCAACCATACTCTACAGAGGTTCCTTCGCTAAGCACTCCCCTAACGCGTCACACCAAGAACATACCATAAAAGTTGTGTCTAGTAGTGTAACATCTTTGCCTCAAGAGTCGACTCTCCCGTGCCGTGCAACACTCATAACTTACTCACTTTACCCTATACAGAGGTCAAGACTTACCTTTCCTTCATGAATCAAGTTCCCTCACATCACACAAGAGAGTAGTTCCACAAGTAATAACGTTAAGAACAATTAGGAACTCAAATAGACAAAATTCACTCGCTCTCAGAAAGAACATTCATATGCCACAAAGATGCACCATAGGCTTGCCCGTAGTGTACTAGTCTACTAATCGAGCTCATTCAGTCTAAGATCAATCAGGACTTCATTTGGTTGTAATGTAGGCTAAGGGACGGGTAGGATACATTTGAATATAGTGACTAACCTCCCTAAGCACTTTAATACAATTACTTTCACACTTATGTCAGACCAGACACTCCACCTCACTTAAATTTACAATACCCAAACTTCTTTATGCACAATTGTATCAAGTCATCACTTATCAAAGACTTTTTTTTTTCATTCAAGTGGCACTTTGTTTTCTTTCAAAACACTGCACCTTTCTTCCTATTTCATTGGTTTCACTCAAAAGCCAAAACAACCACCCCACACTTTAACTTTTACATATTTCATAACAGTTCAAGTGCTCATGGGAGGTAAAGAGGTTCAAATAGATGGTCCATTCAAATAATTGGGTAAAGCTTGTAATGTGGTTGACAAAGAACATGCTTATAGGCTCAACGGGGTTAACTACGATACATCACATTTAGGTGGGTATACTTTATATATCTGGCTTAACAATGAAACGCCTATATCACTTCTAAGATTGAATAAAGCTATTATTTCGCTTTGCAAACACACAGGGCAAATTCTAGGCATCAAATGCAGAGCATATAATATAATACAACTCACACACACATGGTACATGACTCACTCCAGATTGGCTTATCAAAATACTCCCGTCTGAGTACTCAAGTCAGTTACAAACATACAATTTAAGGCACTCTAACAAGAATCAACAACTGAGACTAAGCGTCACACTGTAGTGTCTATTGTGTTCAGGTGTAACAACGTTAAGGGATTCTCTTTCTATCTCAGCTCATAGCCCACAAGTACCAAATAAAAACTAAAAAAATAAACAAAAACTAGCTACACCCGGTTCAAGCAAAACCCTTGGAAAAGAACCGCGGTCCAAAGAAAAACCAAGGGGGAATTACTACACTACCTAAAAAAAAATCTTTTTCGGTATTTTCTGTAGACTTACTTCCCTCAAGAAAACTTTCTAGGAGATCCATCATCAGAAAGAGTCCAACATATTTCTGTTTTTTTAAAGATCGACTTAGACCCTCAAGAGCACCGTCAAGTGAGATCCGTCGTCGGGACAAGTCGACTCACATAATTAGACTACTACTCAAAACCAAAGAAACAAAAGAAAACAATTATGTTCCTACATATATACACATACAATAAAGTATACCCCACCCCACATTTAAAAGGAAGACATGTCCTCATGGCATACAAAATAAAGAAATGTGAGGTAAAGGAACTTCCCTGATGGATCAATCTTGATCGGAGATCGTCCCTAGGACCAGATGACATGCACGACCTAGAGCTAGCAGCCAACCCATTATTTTCTTCTCAGACTTTGCATTCTGGGTGGACAACTCCTCAACCCGTGTCCCCAAATCATTGACTGTGGTATGCAGACCCGCCATCTCCAGCTCTAGGGAATCTAACCGATGACCCCGACTGACCCTAGACGGGCCTGCGATGTCTGCAACATGCTCATGAGCGGGAAACTCAACTCCCACTTCTTCATGCTCGTCCTCTTCCTCCTCAGGTGCATCATCCCTATTATCACCATCAACTGCCACCCGTTCCTTCCCAATTGTCACCTTATCCGCGCGAAACTTTGCCTCTCTCGACACTTTACCATCCACCCTCAAATATTCCGGCACCTGAGCTGCACGGCATAATCTAGTGACTAGCGAAGGGAAGAAGAAACCATACCTCTGAATCGGACAACGAGTAAACATATCATCGTGAATAAGCTTGGCCACGTCAAAGTTATGGCCATTCATGAAACACAAAATCAATGTAGCACGAGGAGCATTCATTTCCGTGGTGTTGTAGGATGGGATCAGACGGTTGTTGATGAGATATAGACAACACTTCCCTTCAAAGGAGTGCCGACGACTTGAACTTCTCCCTATATTGCATCCACACAATCTCCTTGCCCGGCACACATATTGTTTCAAAGAAGACCTTTTACTGAGTGTAGCGCCTACCATAGGCTTCATAGTAGTCTTCCATCTCTGCCACAGGACCGGGCCACCGGTATTCTCTCTGAATGGCTTCCACAGAGGCGTCAACAGGCCTCTTGAGCACTGTGACCACATCATTCACATGCTCCAAAATGTTGGCGTAAAATTCTCGCACAACCATCAAATTGGCCTCGTCCGTCTCTTCCAAGAAAATCTCCAAACCTCGCCTGACCAACTCATTGTAAATGTTGGGACAGTCGTGTTGGAGAGACCCTATATCCATGCCTTTCTCCGACATTGGCTTCTTGGTTTCCTTAGTAGCAAAACGTTCCTGAGCTACGGGGAGACGAACTTGTTGCTATCATAAGGACGAGCATCAGTTGACGCTCGTGCTCTAGAGGATTCCGTTTGTCCGCTGGATGAAGGACCGGTGGCTCGACGCTTTTAGAGGATGCCATACTACCTGCAATACTGAACATCATTAGTGAATAACAAAAGATGTGACCCAACTGCGGTTACTCAGACTTCACCCGTTCAATTGGTCACAATTTCCATTGACACTCACTGTGGCATTTTAACAAACACTTTGTGGGCATCATTCACCGGGGCTCCCAATTAACCATGTGAGAAACCAATTTCCACCACAATTGCCCCAATGTTACCTACCTAAGTTAAGAGACACAACTATACAAACACCACCACCCACAAGCAACTATGTATACACTACAAACTACTTCTTAGAGAAAAAGAAGACAAACTACTACCTAACCAAGAATTCAGAAGAAACCCTAACAAAAATTGGCAAAAAAGAAAAACTTTACCTGGGGTCGGAGAAGATTGTGAGAATTAACAAAGAGTGGTGGGGGTGGGACTATCGTTGAACCTTGGAAGGATTAGGGCTGAGATTATTTTGGGGAGGGAGAGGGGCGTGTGTGAGAGGGTTGGGAGAGTATGAGTTTTAGGGGGACTAGTCGTGGGGGATACTTAGTCGAGGGGGGGAGAAGGTGTTTTAGGGGGACTAGAGAGGGGGGGGGGG